>CM018681.1:35513715-35715409 GCA_009363875.1 Mikania micrantha
TTAGCTTCAGACCCCTGTGAAGCTTTAACAAAGCATAATTCTTTGTAAATCTTTGATTTGGCGATTGGGTCACCTTTCATGACAATAGGAGTTTGATTCTGAGAAGTACTATGCTTAGGTGAATTCTCTGATTCATCCTCAGAATCGGAACCCAATCTTCAACAATGCCATCCACCCTTGATTCCTGAGTCTGTGATAAACTCTGATTTGTGTTCAGACAGACTGGATCAATTACTAACGGAGTAGTAACTTGAAAATCCTTTACATCTTTGTCATTTGGAGTATTGACAAAGGCATTGAGGATGGGTGGAGGACAACAATGATAATTAACCTGTTCCTTCCCCTGATCAGTACCCCTACTGATCATGTGCTCAACAATATAAGACGAGCTTTCATAGCTCTTGAGCTTCTGACCTAAAGTCTCATAATCACATTCAACTAATGCTAATTTCTTCTTGATCTCATTTATGGTATTGAGATAAGAAGTTATATTATCTTGCTTGTTCAGAACTGCGATCTCAGCCTCATGCAATTGTCGATTTAAAAGATCAATTTTATTTTGAAAATCTTTTTCATTAGATTTTAAAACTTTGTTAGCTTCAATGCACAGGTCAAGATCGGTCATCAGATCACTGTTATGCTTCTGATAGGCAAGAACCTTACTCCTAAGGTCAACACAGTTGAAACAATCAGATTTAGAAGATGAACAATCAGTGTATACCTGCTCAGAAGAATCTGTAGAAGCAGTAGAGTTTGCCATTAAGGCAAATTGAGTTGAAGAGTCATCAGCTTCACAATCAGATTCTTGAGTGTCAGAATCCGTCAAACTGTCTGATTCTGAACTTGATGTCTTGTCATCAATCACTAATGAATCTTCCTGACTGCTTTCTTCATCAAGATCTTCAGAATTCTGAATCTCTGCTACACATGCTTTATCTTGATCTTCCTTGTCAGCATTGAATCTGAAGTCCCAGTTTACCCCTTCATCTTGTTGAACCATCAAGGCTTTACTACCAGAAGATGAAGATCCAGCTGGTGAAGGAGAATCAATAGGAACTAATCGCCTTTCAGAATTAGCAGGGGCTGACTTCTGATGCTGAAATGGGTTCTTGTTTCCAGCTTTCTTAGGCTGCTTGCACTGTCTGGCAAAGTGACCCTTCTCACCACAGTTGTAGCAAGTAACAGATGCCATATCAAATTCAAACTTGGACTCTTTGTTTAGATTTATGTCTTTCCCGGTCCTCTTCACAAACTCCTTAGCTCTTCTAACTGCACTAGCCAATGCCCACATGATGTCAATTCTCTCCATATCATCAGGATCAATCTGAGAGTAGTCATCATTTGACAAATATGGATTGCCGATCTGACCAGCAACTAATCCATCATATGAGCTAACCAATGTTGACAGAAGACCCATGTGCTCTTTAGCAATCTCAACTGTGACCTTATCAAAGTTATCTGTTTTCAGACTTGCAGTAGGCTGATAATGCTCCTGTTGTGAGCTAGATGAAGAAGATAGGCTAAAGTGCATCTGAGCTGCAGATGGAGCTTCAGATGTTTTAGATACAAAAGCAGTCTTCAGAGGAGCATGAGTTGTAGATTTATCAACTGTGGGAGTGGAGTAGTATAGAGAAGGATCTTGAACTTGCACAACCCTCTTGGCCTTCCACTTGTTCTCTATCTCCTGTTCCTTCAACTTCTGGATAAAATCATTTATGTCCATATGAGCCATCATCTGATTTTGCTTAAGTACCATCAAGAAAGACTCCCACTTTGGAGGTAGTGCATCTGCCAAACATTGAATCTTCTCTTGAGTTGTAGTTTTGACCTCGTGGTTGAACAACTCACTCAACAAATGATAGAACCTCGCAATCAACTCATCAAGGGACTCATTACCCACATACATAAAGCTATTGAACTCTTTCCTTAAAGCTTTAGACTTAATGCTCTTTAAGGCATCATTCCCTTCATATCTTTGTTGCAAAGCATCCCAGAGTTGTTTAGAAGAAGCAAACTGTCTAAATTGATGAAAGATGTCTGTAGCAATGGACTGTGATAGAATAGCATATGCTTTCTTCTCATAGTCATACAGCTTCCTTTGAGGTTCTGTCATCCTTGTAACCATCATAGGAGTACCATCCTCGTTCAAAGGCCTTAAATAACCTCCCTCTATCATCATCCACAGATTTGTATCCACTCCATTGATGTGAATCTCAAATCGATACTTCCAGTGAGGGTAGTCATCTAAAGTCAACAACTTAGGAGCTTTGTTTGAGTTCCCAGTTTCATTCTCTGTCAACAAGAGAGTCTGAATGCGATGGTTTTGATTAGCCCTGAGTGCTAGATCCTCCATTTGATCAGAAGTAATAGTATTCAACACTTAGAAAAATTTCAGAAATGACTGACGAATGACTGATATTTGGGCGAATGTCGGGGGCCGAATGACTTGAAACTGGCGAATGGAGGCTGAGAATGACAACAGGCGAATGAGTGAGTCGAATGACCTATTCGGCGAATGGCAGATCGAATGAGGTCTTTCGCCGAATGAGGATGGAGAATGAGGCTTATTCGGCGAATGAGAATGGCGAAGGAGCTATTCGCCGAATGAGACCTATTCGGCGAATGAGGGGCTATTCGGCGGAACTTATTCGGCCACCAGAGTCATTCGGCGATCTGGGGTTTTTGACAACGAAAATCGTGATAACTTGCGATTTTGGCCAGATCTAATCACCAAATTTTGTACAGAACTTCAAGACATGAAAACAAACCAATTGGGAAAGAATTAGATCAATCAAACCACAAAAACCCTTGATATTTCAATCAAATAGTAACTTGGGAAGCAAGAAAAATAGGGTTTTTGGAAGTTACGAAAATCAGGGTTTTGGGAATCTCAGATCTGTTGATTTTGAGTGGAAATCGAGTAGAATCAAGAGCCAAAGCTCTGATACCACTTTGTTGGACCGATCGGGAGCTCGGAAACAATCCGAATCCAATAGAAAACTACTCGATAACCTCTGGGATAGTGCGGAATCCTATTCCAGGGTTTTCCAATCGAAACCAACAGGAACCGTGGTGATCCGAGGCTGTAGAAACAACTTTGAAGCAACGATCGAACACCACGGGTTGAGAATCGAACTTGGATGATCAAGAACCGCTCAGATCTTCTAGGGTTTTGACACTGGAGTGCTAGGGAAGAAGGAGGGCTCTGAAAAGTTAGAGTTGAAATGATTTGAAATTCTATTTATAAGCTGTAGTCATTCGGCCGAATGAGTGGCCGAAGCAGCTCATTCGGCGAATGACCAAGCTCGAATGAGCCATCATTCGAATGAGTCATTCGGCGAATGACTCATTCTGAATTCAGACATTCGCTATAATTGTCATTCGGCGAATGACTTCATTCTAGAGTCATTCGCCGAATGAGTAACCTTCATACTCAATTCAGTTTATAATCAGATCAACTAAATAGATAAACATTGATAAACAATAAGCAATAGAAATAGACATTAAGAAATAGATATAAAGACAACTTCCATTAATACTTTGAACATTTACATAATAAGAGTTACAAGACTGAACTAGGGACAAAAATGTGTATCAACAATTTGTCTCTCATGACCAACACATTCTCATGGACGGCTTCAACTAGGTTCGTCCCAGTAATAGGGCACGTATACAGACCTGTGTTGACATGATTGACTTGTTCTATCCAAATGGACTGCTTCAACTAGGTTTGTCCCAGTAATATGGCATGTATACAGACCTGTGTTGACATGATTGACTTGTTCTATCCAAATGGACTGCTTCATGGTAGTCGTAAACAGTGTTAGAACAGTGGGTGTCAATGTTCAGTTATCAATGTGATTCTTATGTTCATAATGTGTGCTTGTGTGTTACAGGATCTTATTTTATTTAGGAACAAGTATGTATTAATATTTACAGTCGATTACGCTAGGCAAGAACAGTATTGTGTTATATCGAAACAGTGGTGGGCAGCGAGAGTGAGCCCTATATATATACCGCGTTCGGTGTAACAGGATAGTGTTAGTGCGTAGTGTTAAGACGAATATTATGACAATTAATCAAACAAAATCGTAATGCGTAAGCGAGACTGAGTATAGTTATGGGTGACAATCCATAATGATGCGAATGTTGAACTTATAATTACGAGTGAACGGCTTTAACTATTTTTATACGATCGGAAAACGTACGCGATTGTGGGTATACACGCAATTGTTACTGTTTAACGATCTGTTTTCGAACAAATAATTAAAATGATTATTTTATATTTCTACAATTTTGAAACTCATCATTTTAATGAGTTTAACAACTCTTTTATTTTAATCCGCGTAAAATACGCGTTACGTTCCGGAAACGCGAACCAAGCGACCGAAACGGACCCGAATATTACCCGGGCTATAAAAGCCTTGAAAAAGACCATTTTCTCATTTAATTCATCACCAACCACTTCTCTCACTAGAATTTTCGTCTACCCTCTCTCTCTCTAGAAAAACTCACTTTAAACGTTCGTAACTCGCTTATTTCTCAACGGATTTTGTCATTCTTGGTGTCCACGCGAAGCTCTCAACATTGTCTACACGAAAGTACAAGAAATCAGTGGAATTAACCGGCCAAAATCGAGGTATGATCGAGTTAAAGTTCGGAAAAATAGGGTTTTCATGGGTGTGTTGTTGAAACTCGACTCATAGCCGGTTCTAGCACTCCATTTCCATTTTCGCACCACTAGCAACCCTGTCTGATGTTAAATTAACCTAGATCACGGCATGGAGTTGAGGAATTTGCTGAAGGTGATGATGCAGGTGTACAGGTTCGCAAGGGTCAAGGAGCCGAACCCATTAGGGTTTCCCGGCCGAACCAGTGGGAATCTAGCGAACCTTAGCGAACCCTGCATGGTTCGTTGGGTTATCAGCCGAACCCAGAGGGTCCTAGCGAACCTGTGCCATGACAACGAACCCATGAGGATGCTTCACGAACCAGTACCGAGCCTCCATGTGTTCAACGAACCTTGCATGGTTCGTCGAGCAGATAGTCGAACCCTAATTCTAAATGAACCTTGCATGGTTCGTGGCATACGCAGCTGAACACTAAGGAGCCCCCCACGAGCCTTCACTGAACCAATAGATGTTTCATGAACCTCATGCAGTCGAACCTTTTTGAGGCAACATAGGCGAACCTATATGATTATCAATCATTAGCCGAAACATTTGATATCTCACATGAGCGAACCCTTCGGCTATAAGGGGCTGAACCTTGGGATGAAAACCACAAAGGTTCGCTGCCCAAGATTGGCAGCCCACTAGTCTTTCGGCCAAACCCAACTAAACTTGGCCCAATTTCATTAGCAACGTGGCCCATAGACATAATCCAAGCACGATAAAGTTGATTGGCCCATTACTAACGTAGGAGATCCATAGACTTTGTTTAAAGCCCACCCCGATTTCATGGGTATAAGGCCCATTGTTGGCCCAACAACACACTTAAATGGCCCATGGTGTGGTCTTCAATGCAAAGTGTTTATGAATTGATCTTAGTTGGGTTAAGTTTAACCTAAACTAATTAAGAGATCAATTCATAATCTCACGAGTCTAAACGCTTGAACATATCTATACATTTTCATGTTAATCACTAGTGTATCAATGGTGTATTAATGGTTTATCAAACTCTTAAACACATGTGATGTTGTGCAAACAATTTGTGCATAACGGGACATCACACATTCTTTTCTCGGACCCATGATCAAACAAGTAACTCAATCATGACTTTCAAGTTTTCACAACAATCGTAAACATTAGTCAATCAATGAATCAAGGTCTATACAATTATAAATCTTATATCTTATGTATGATTACAATGATATAGGAAACACTTAGAAGTCCTGTTTGCTACTTGCTATCTGTTTTAGTTCAGAGTCTACTGCAGACAGGTGAGAACATTAGCCCCTCTTTTACTGTTTTACAACTGTTTTGGGGTGGAACACGCGATCAAACCCGCTATTTACAATCGTATTTCATTACACAGGATGTGTGTATTCTTATAAACATTACAGGTTCATTTTACGAATCCAAGGGATTCATCAACTGTTTTAAAGGGATTGTCAACTGTTTTAAAGGATTTATCAACTATTAAACTCTTTTTATTAAAAAGGTTTTATAAAGACCCTTTGAACTGTTTACAACAGATTTACTCAAATGTTTTTTTTATACAGGATAAACACTTTTAAGTAATGGATTTTATAAATTCTTTGTTATAAACCTTGCTATTATACAAGGTCACTATTTCATGGTATTCAAATCAAGGTGTTCATTTCATGGTATTCAAATCAAGAGGTTCATTTCATGGTATTCAAATCAAGAGGTTCATTTCATGGTATTCAAATCAAGGGGTTCATTTCATGGTATTCAAATAAAGGTGTTCATTTCATGGTATTCAAATCAAGAGATTCATTTCATGGTATTCAAAACAAAGGATTTAATTCATGGGATTAAATCAAGGTTTTCAATTCATGTTATCAAATAAGGCATTAACACGTTCGGTTAAAGTAAGGTTCATAAACATGGTGTCTATTGTTGTAAACAAACTTGTAAACGCATCAAGTATCACATTCATTAGCGTTAGTACTGGGTGATCACAACAAGGGAAAGCGGACACATTGGTTTTTATCCAGAATGGAGTTAGCTTTTAAATTTGTTTTAAAAGCTAACTGCAGGTCTGGTGTCATTATGGTTTTCAAAATTGCTATACATTATCTAACTCCAAACGTGGTTTGAGACTTGATATTATATGTTGGCTTTCGTGCAAACAGTGATTGGACTGTTTACACTCATTTTCTTACTTGATGTTAGTTTGGGTTGCAGCTCATCCATGTGAATCATTTATTACTTTAACATACCTATGCTTTATATCACATATTCATGATTTCATATGTTAAACCTATTGTTCTCACCAACTACGTCTGTAGTTGACAGTTACTTTTCACGTGTTTCAGGTAATCAGGTTTAAGACTTTCTCAGAGACAACTAAGGAGACCATTCTAAGATAGAACAAGATGAAGAAACATGCTAGGATGGAATAGAAACACACTAAATCCTAAATGTTTAATTGTCTTGTTTGAAGTCTTATTTTGTAACTATATTTTGGGGTCTGTAGTTGTCTTTCTTTTGGTAGATAGATTGTCTGTAACTAAACAACTGTCTAAACATTATGAAATGTAGTAATCCATTGTGGTTGTTCTTATTCAATACTTGTGCATGATTCAACTGTTCATACGTCACCGCGCCGTGGATTCCGCACGCGGCGCAGGGGTGTGACAGGAAGCTCCGTCGCACCTTCCGCCTTTGAAGAAACAGGGTTTCTCTATTCGTAATCTACCGGAAAGAGAGACCGTTATTGAACTGTTTGTATTTCTTATGTTTGGTTGGTTGTGAGTGAAAGATAAGGGTGGTGGCTCCCTTTTTATACTGGAAACTAAACGTATCGGTAAGGATCCGCGTGTTTGATTTTATTACCCGAATTATTATTCCTTTTTATTTACACTTTTACCCCAAAATCTTATGCTTTTACTGTTTAGTTTGATATGGTTTTAATTGTTTCTACTCTACCTACACTCTTATACCCCTTATTCCTTTTACAGAATTTCACATGGTTTGGAATCTTTACTATATTTAGTATTACGGTTCTGATTACCAATCAACATCACCTTGACTTTAATTTTTACCCTATCGTCCTTTCTTTCTGCCGAATACGAAAACCCCATATTGTAAGTTCAAAATATTCATTATTTAATGTTTGAAATTTTTTATTTATCATAACAAGAATTTACGGATGTTACACATTCACATCTTTAAACTAGGAATTACATAACACGCTAAACTTAACCTAAATTGATTAGGTGTTAGTGTGTCACATTACAAAGTAGATTCAAGAATAAACACAATAACAAGGATGTACACATGTTAACCAACTTAAGGGTTAAGATATATATTAATAACTTTTACTTATATGTGTGAAACACATTGAATCAAACACAGGGTTTGTAAAAAACATATTACAACAACAAGGTGAGTTCATATGCCCCTTTTCTAATCTTTTTATTTTAAATGCAAGGCTGAGAAACATGCTAACTCTTTTTATTAAAAGATTTAGTACATTATTTAATTTACTATGTTAACAATATAACAAGGGTTTCATCATTGTTATCATGCTTATGATTATGCTATGCTTGTGTGTGAAATTACAATTATGACAATTATGACATATCAAGTATGATATCATGATCGTATAACTTCATGATATCATCAAATCCTTGTGATAACATGGTGCATTAAGACTAGATCTCATAACACTGTGTTCAAAACATTATGGTTACCATGAGATGACATTAAGACAATTACAAGAGATAACAAGAATGACATCATGATAACATAATTTCATGATATCATTCACCATTTGTGCTAACATTGTGTAATAAGAAAATTTATTATAACACTTTGTTAAATACATTGACCATATCACATTAAGAACAACTAACAACAAGATATGAAAATGAGACAATGAAAATGAGAACACATAACATCAATTTGATTACTATTAATCCTGAATGCATTATATCAATGTATTCATGTGTCCATGTATTCATGTTAAGTCGTAAGTCCCTCTCCATTCCGTTTACCATTGATTTATTAGAGGCTAAACCGATGATAGTGTAGCGGTACCATAAGTTTGACTAACCTCCGGCGAATGAGGTCGCTAAGTTATTCGTATATTATTATCATTGGCCAGTATCGTATGGCCGGTTACAGGACGGCATCAGTGAGGTTTGGTAAACATCCACATGGGTGATATTAATCTTCAGACATTGTTAGTAATTGTACCCTTCAATTCTGTTAACTGGTAGACTGAGGAATTGACTTTCACTCATGTCATATTACTGGTTACTGAATCTTTGTGAAGGAAGTGAGACTTATGGGATTTCAAATGTATAGAGGTAAATTAGATGCATTGTTGTTTGATTACGTGAGGACCACAATGGGTCCTATTTATGCTCTATACATTCAAGTTGTGAAGACTATAAATGGGATGATTGTCGCTTCTAATATTAGAAATGAATTATTGTAAACTCGAAAACTGAGAGAACATTTAAAATGATAAGATTTATTCAATATATTTCCCTAAAACATTAAGGGCTTACCATAACTTATATCATGGTAACATAAACCTTTCAAAATCTATTATTCTACACTTATATCATTAGGGGATGAAAACATATCATTTAGGAATATCAGGCTGGATACCAATTGAGAACAAACACATGTGAGAGGAAATGGGTATCCATAGTTGCAATACAGGTGGTGTTGAATTCAGTTGAGTATGTGGTGGGCTGGCGCTGGGTTGGCGGTAAGATTGACCCTATGTATGCCCTATATATAAGCATACTTGATTGGATGACATACTATCTGTAGGTGTAACTATGGAGAGGATATTGTTGTGAGACAAGATAAGACAAATATAATGAGACTTGTGTGAGACATTATGATTTCTGAATAACAAATTACAATCATTTTCATTCAAAAAACTTATGAACTCACCAACCTAGTATTGACTTGTTTTAAATGCATGTTTTCTCAAGTGACGAACATGTTTAGTTACTAGATTCAGGATGCATTAGCTAGTGGACCTTTATAGTGAACCTAGCTACATTTTGTGTGCATATATTTTGGATGACATGTTTGCGAATCATCTTTTGTAAATCTTGTGCAGATACATGATATCAACTTTCTGATTCTTTTTGATTTACTTAGTTAAATTATGAACATGAATTGTGTAATTTAACTTTGTAATTCTATATTAGTGTCATTTTAGCATTTCTCATTATATATCACGTGAATTGTAAACAATCTAATCATTTGGATTATCACACGATATCGCGCCCCGATAACCTTCCACCCGACAGGAAAGTCGATCCAGCCCGCCGACTTAGGGTGTGATAGATTGGCATAAGAGCGATGGTTATAGGGAAATATAGGTAATGTACTTAAATGGTTTGGGCTAAACTATAACCTAGGGACACTTCATGTAAAGAACATAGGACCTACAATTTTAATTGTATGTGTCTTCTACATTCGATCATTGCACAAACCGATGTTCTTTTGGCTTTGATCAGAATGTAGCCGAGAAGACCGCTACCACTATTACCACCACCTCCACCTCCTCCTCCCCCACATACTCAAACCAAAATCAGAATCAGGAGTTGGATCCTGCTACCGTTGCGTTGGCTACCTTACTGACTAGTCAACTGAGGGAGGTAATTCTCGACATGGTGAACAGAATAAAACCATCAACAGCAACAATACCGGTCACTCATCCGGTTAGGGAAATGTAAACACAAGGAACCCACCAGACTACTGCTACCAGAGCATTGTAGGATGTAAACCACCTAGCTTAAGTGGGAATGAAGTAGTTGTCGGCTTGATCCAATGGATCTAGAAGATTGAGAAAAACCTCAATATTATGGTTGCCGTGACCAGCACAAAGTGAGGTATGATGCAGGCTCGTTCACGAGCGCTGACCTGGTGGAATGCATAGGTCCAAACAAGGGAAAGGGATGAGGCATTAGCTATGCCTTGGGATGATTTAACATTTTGTTAAGGGGAGAGTTTTTCCCAAGGAATGAACTAATGAAAGTGGAGACAAAACTGCTCAACCATGCATGGTGGGAGCTGGGCATCTGGCCTACACCACCAAATTTCACAAGTTAGCAACATTGGCACAAGACGTAGTGCCAACACTGAAAAAAAGGATCAAACGGTATGTCGGTGGACTGTCGGCTTGTATCCAAGGGCATGTAATTGCTGCCCACCCAACTACCTTGGAGATGGCTGTTACATTCTCAACAACATTCACTAATGTAATGGTTGCGTTAGGAGCAATAAAGAAGGTGGCTAAAGCAACCTGGACTGGAACATCCAAGAAGCCGAACAGACACCCCGCTAAGAAACAAAAAGTGGTCAAGAACTATGTTGTGACCACACCTGTTCCACAAGCAATACAACCACCACCACTTCATATCAAGAGGTCGTATGCTGAAACGGCTCTTCAATGCAACAAATGTCAGTAACACCACCAACCAGCTATTTATTGCAGACAATGCACGAGTTGTGGCATATTTGGTCACTGGGCTAACAGCTGCAGAAACCCAGGGCCTCATAACAACAACAACAACAACAACGCAGTGGTGATGCCTGCTGCTACTGCTGGGTATTTCCCTAATAGAGTACAACAAAGTGATTCAGCAGCTAGAGGACAGGCTTTTGCACTAAGAGTTGCAACTGCACGACAGGTTCCGAACGCGGTCACTGGTACGTTTCTTTTATATAATTTGTATGAATTTATATTGTTTGACACTGGTGCAGATCTGAGTTTTATCTCTTCTGACTTTGCACATAAACTGAGTCATAAAGAGGAATCTTTACAGTCCCCTTACACTATAGAGGTAGCAAATGGCAAGGAGATAACAGTTAGCACAATACTTAGGAACTACCCATTGACATTTGATGAACACACATTTTCAATCGATTTGATAATAATGGAACTGGGCAGTTTTGATATCATTTTCGGAATGGACTGGTTGTCCCTTAACAGGGTTGAAATCATCCGTTCTGAAAAACTATTACGAATTCCAGTGGAGAACGATCATGTGTTGGAAAGTCATGGAGATCAAGCAATCGCAGTGTCAAATTAATATTGTGCATGAAGGCACGCCAGTGCTTAAGGAAACAATGTGTAGCATTCCTCGCTCACATGTTGGAGAAAGACAAGAAGACTGTGATGACCGGAACCCGAGCCACAATGAGTCGGAAATCCAAGAGTGTACACATTCACAGAGTAAGACATAGGGTTAAGAGAGTGAAGACAACAATAATAAACGACAATAAAAATACATGGGTTTTCCTAAAATAGTTAGGAAAATCCACTTAATCACATGAACATGAATTCGAAGAAAAGAAAAAAAAACAACCTGTGAGGGAAAACAATGAACAAAACCTGAATAGATAACATTTGGTGTGTCAACCCAACGAGATATCGACGTGGGTGACGACGCATATGGATATGTGGTTAGGTCTGGATGCCATAAATGAAATCTTTACAGTATCAAACAATGTCAACAGTTAAATACAACGCGGTGTTTGTATGGGTGACGATTCATACAGATGTCAGCGTGAGTCTTTAACGTTGACGTAAAATAATAACAATTTTTAGTAAAATCCCGCCAAAACAATTTAATAATGAAAATTTTAAAAGACATAACCGTTCGTACGAATGGGCTCCAATTCATACGAACCGGTCCAATTTGTGACGCTTTATAGACACAGTTCGTTCGCACGAATGGGAGCCATTCGTCCGAAGGACTGATTCGCGCGACAACACAGCTATAAAAGCAACACTTCTGTTTTTCAATCCCATTTTTCACCCAACTCTCTCAAACGAAACCCTCTTTTGCCCCTCTCGATTTTCGGCCGTTTCCACACGAAATCGAACCATTCCACAGTCCAAATCGTGGGTATTTCAACCCCAACACTTCCATTTCAAGATGTCAACCCTTTTCATCTCATTTCAGTCAAATACGAGCTCCACAGTAAGTATTAGCACCGATCATTTTTACCAAAACACTCCAAAACGTTTTCCCATCAAATTCAACCATAAAAACACCAAAAAACAACCACCAATTTCAAAAATGGAGTTCTTGGTGAACTTGCAGGCGCATAAGATGTACGAATGGCTCATTCGTGCGAACGAGAAGCCTTGTTCATGAAGAAGAGTCACGCGAACGAGCTGCCGAATGAACGAGCTATCACATGAATGAGATGGGCTCATTCGTGTGGACCAAATAAGAATGAATACCCATGCGCATGAATGGATAAGAAGAAGTAAAGTATTTATTCGCATCACTTGCCAATGTGGGACTAGCCCACTTGGTAGAGGCTTTGCCTCTTAGATTGGGAGGTCATGGGTTCTAACCCATGCAATGGTGTAATTATTGTGGAGTAGTTTAGGAGGAGATAACCTTTGCTGTTCAAAAAAAATTATTTGCATCACTCAATTCGTGTGAATGATGGTCATTCGCACGAACCACTCGTTCGCACTAAGAACAACCCAAAACGGCTAAGTGTTGAAGGTCCTATCTTACACAGTTTGTATCGATAGAACCGAACCTTAGACCTGATTTTAAATCTATTCAAACTAAAACCAAAGAAAATACATTTTCAAAAATCATATCAAGAAACAGAGCACATAATCACCCAACACCTAAACAACTAATATCTAACACAAGATCCAAACCAAGGGAACATACCGAGTGAGTGCATCGACGACCCAAGACCTAAGGTAAGTTCACAAACCCTTTGTTTTCAATTTTCTGCCTTCCAAATCATTTGGGGCTGAGAACATGAACTCTCTTATTCGAGTAATCAACGAATAAGAGTTATTTTCAAATAATTTCAATAAAAGGATCAACTCTCCACCTCTTATTCGAATGTTTTACGAATAAGAGTCTTTTTAATTACTTTTACTGAGCTTTCATCGCTCTATTCAGTTTTTCATCAAACAACAACAACAAACCAGTTTCGAGGGTTCAAAACACAAATTATCGAGGAGATGTCCGTTGCCACAACACTCGAGGCTTTGTGCCCAACAAAGAGGTGAACGGACACATATCGTGGAATTGTGTAGTGCACAATCGAATACCATCATTTTCACGGGAATCCCCCATCAAACAAACAACATTTTTTCATTGTATCTGTCTGGGGTAATTCACTAGAACTTGTGTCCAGGCAACATCACGTCTAGAATTAGCTGAGGAATTCTCGAACAACTCACATCAAATTCATTTACCATTGGTTGACACGGATCAACTGATGGTAACGTAGATGGTACAATAGGTTTAACAAACCTCCAGCGCAGAGGCTGGTACGTTACACGCACACACACGTGAAACAACAACACAGATTAGTTCCAGGGGAACTAATCACACAACCATATCAATTAGGGTTGGTAAATAATCGCACGGGCGATATTACGGACGGACCACATAACAGAAACAAGAGTTTTCAAACAAAACAATTGTTCAACACCTGCTCATGAATGAGTTTCAAAGGAGCACAAAGAAAACAACGTTTTACTACAAGAAAGAAGCGTCACTTATGTGATTTTCAAACTAACAAAACATGTCTTCTATACTAAGATACACAACATACGATTCTTTCTAACAACATCATTTTTGCAACCATCCGTCGTGTCGTGTAGAGTGGAGATACACAAGTCACAAGGTTTGATTTCCGTTAAGGACATTCTCGGGGATCACCGAAAGGGTGGTGGGCCGGCGGCCGAGCTTTGGCTCTACGTATGCCCTATACATAAACTACCTTCGATGATTTGGGATGGTGTCAGTAATGACGGTCAGACCGACACACTTTTGTAGTTCATTCGTGTTTTCAACACCATTCACAGTTCAATTTCCAAATCGATGTGAATGGAAGGATTTTCACTAAACCTTTTACAATACCAAATGTTTTCAAAACTAATATGACTCACCAACCTACTGCTGACAGGCTTTACATGTTCTAAGGTGAAGAACAGGTGAATGCATGATGACTTTTAGAGAGAGAAAGATAGGATCCCTTAGAGGAACCTACAACTCCTGCATGGAATATCTCTGGTTAGCCCGGATAAAAGATTCAAGACATGCACCTATGCAAGCAACCCTTGTCGAACATCTGGTCCTCATTCCAGATGTCCAAGTCAAGTTGTAATAGAATTAAATTAGGAAACCATTGTAATTTTATTTTATTCATTTGACATATCTATCATTTCTCGTATCATCATGTGCAATGTAACAATCTGATCACTCCGATTACCATCACGCCTCGGGACTATTTCGCCCGACGGGCCTCCGATCCGGCCTGCCGGCCCGGGGTGTGACAAAGACAATCAAGATTCAAGATATAACTGTTGTAAAAGACTTCACGGATGTGTTTCCGGATGATCTACTGGGTTTGTCACATGAACGATCGGTGCAATTCCGAATCGAATTAGTTCCTGGAGCGGTTCCTGTGGCTATGTCTCCTTTTAGACTCGTGCCATCTGATATTAAATGGTTAATTAAATTAATAAATAAACATTTAAATACAACTAAGACATGATGATTGGGCCTTGTTGGACTCAATCAATTAGACTTAGTTGTTAGTGGTTGTCCAAGTTGTACCCTCTCACACGTGGCCCATATCAGGCATGACCCACATGGAAACTACCTGTATGCATCGGGACTTTCATGATTTGTCCATATCAGCTTGACCCTTTGGCCTACTGTATGCGTCGGGACTTTAAGGATATCTTTTGATTTTAACCATCTTGACCGTCTTGATTCTCTTGAGGTCATTTGATCGTTTAATTTATGCCCATATAGCTTGACTACAAGAGTCTACTATTTATGACGGGACTTTCCACGTATTAACACGTGGTCTTGATTTACATACAACTCACACCCACCTTAGCTTAGCTTAAACATTAATGATTTCATTAGATATTAATGATTTCATTATTTGATTGGTTCATACACGGTTATGATTCCCTTGAGTCTCCTGATTCTGATGTTTAGCATTCTATGATTTCCACAATGATTGTAGGTTTTAGAATAGGATCCTTAGCTTTACTGATCATTCACTGAATTAGATTCCTTAGAATTTGATCTTTAGCTTTAGTTCTCTTGATTTCACTTCGAATTTAGATTCTTGAATTTGAACTCGATGGACTAAGGGTTTGTTTACAGTTTAGAATTAAAGTATTACTCATGAGAGTAATTAATTAGCTTATTAGTTAATTCTGCATAGCAATTTCCTAGACAGGAGTCTAGGAGTATTAACAAGCATATATGAAGCATGTAATAATTAAAAGCATTTACGTAAAACAATTTAAATAAAAAGATTTACGCATGCTTCTCAGCCCCGTGTTTGAAAACAAAAATGTTTAGAAAAGGGGTAATGAACTCACCTGTGTTGCTGTGCAAATGAACCACAAAGATATGCGCGCTCGTTGATTGTCGTCTATGTATCTTTAGCACCTGAGTTGTTTTAAGAGAATTCGAATACGATAAGTATTTATAATCGTCGTATCTATGGCCTTGGTCTTGGTGTGCAACTAAGTGTCCTATTTTACTAATGTGCTTCTAGGATTTCACCTAACTAGTCTACTCGTATTACCCGTAATAAACCCATGTCCCAATATTATTCACTACTAAACCCTAAATGAGTAGGGTTTATTTTAATTATATCACAATTCTTTAATTAACACATTTTTAAGATAATTCATTTTAAGTTAAATTTAGGTTAGAAATCATTTATTTTAATTTAATAAGGTTTATGATTAAATTTCTTTTTATTGAAAACATAATTTATTTAAGAGTGAAGTATAATTAACTTGTTGGGCTTAGGTTAATCCCATCGGATTAACCTTGGGCCCAATTACTAGCTTTTGATTTCTAATTGATTCTTTGATCACTTCTTGGTATAATCCATCCTAGATAGTTCATATAACTATCTAATGTAATTATATACTCCATGAAATTTCTAAGTGTTGGATGTTGGTTATGAAGTCAACATCCTTATTCTTAGTTACTGTCTTGATCCATAATGTACTCCTCACTATAATATTAACAGTTTAGTTTAATAAAATCCGATTGTATTAGTCAAAAAGGATGACTACAACATTCTTGTTGTATTTTAATCCTTGCTTATATAAGTGTTTGCATTATCAACCCCTAATCACAAGGGATTTACAAATTGGTTTTATCACTTGAAAACCCTAATTCATGAGGTCTTTAAATAAACCTTTGTGTTTTAAACCAAACAATATCCAAGGTTAAATCTCGTTGTCACTAAGAAAACCCTTAGTTTATTTCGTCATAATTATACCCTAACAACCTTTTCCTTATTAAACTTCATACTCGATTCATGGGTTTCCCAAAGTGGATGACATGAGATGAAACCATAGTTCCCTCCCATGCACACACAGTATCGCCATGCCTGCACACACATGCACACCCACATTCTTTCCAAGCGTTCCATGCATAACCGACCCAACCCGAATTGACTTGTCCTAACGTCCATGGGCCGGATAAGGGTTGGACCGAGCGAATAGAATAGGGTTCAGGCAAAAGGTCTTGGCCGAAAGAACAATCCCGAATGAGTGGATGGGCGAAGCACTGGAACGATCGAATGACTATAGACCGAATGAAAGGGAGGCCTGCTTCGGCGGGTCTATTCGGCCGAAAGAATGGAAACTTGAACCTACCGAATAAGATGTTGGCCGTAAGATGCTTGGTTTGGGAGAATGGGCCTAGTCGACTTGGCCTGAGTCATTCGGCCGAAGGTAGACCAAATGTGGCTCATACGATGAGCTGGCAAAACCCCATTCGGCCACTCGGTCTCAACATCCTCAAATCCCCATTTTCGAACTAGACAACTGATCCTTGCATCCTATTTTGTTCCCAACACATTCTAAGGTGATGTGGTGTAGTTTCCCTAAGGTTTTTGACTCCTAGAGCCGGTTTCAACAAGTGGTTCAAACAAGGGTTTGAAAACCCTAGTTTTTGAAACTTTAAGCTCAGATTACCTCGATTCTGGGGGTTTTTAGGGCAGATCCCTTGTACTTTCGAGTAGAGGAAGATGAGAGCTTCGATTTGGCACCAAGATGGAGTGATTTGGTCAAGAAATGGAGAAGTTATGGAGGTTTGAAGTTTGGGTTTTCTAGAGAGAGAAAGTTCCGGATTTTTGGTTTTAGAGAGAGAGTGAAGAGGTTAAATGAAGAAGATGGTTCATTTGGGTTATTTATACTCCGGGTGAGTTCGGGTTCGTTCGGTTGTTTGGTTTCACGTAAAACGTCGGTTTCGTTTCGTTTTTCATAAAGAAACGTTACGGTTTTAAAAAAACAACGTTTCTAATTTATTTTAGGTGGTAATTCCTAGTAAATTAACTAAATATCTTTCGTTTATTTAAATTTTCAGAAAATATTTAATTTACTGTTTAAAATCGAATCATACAGTCGTCGCGCGTATTCGTTCGAATCGTCACCCGTACGAACACGACGATAACTATACTTTTCAATATGGTTTTCTAATTATCGGATACCATTCAGAACGTTAAACCTTCAGATATATTCGTACAGATCGTCACCTATACGAATAATCCGTCGATTTAGCATTCACGTAACAACATCCGTGTTGTTTTGTTTTGTTTTGTTTTGTAAAGCTTCACATACGTTTATACGTAATAAAATCCTAACAAATAATCACACGATGCTTCTGTATTGTCAGGTAATTATCTGACTGATGAACCATGTTTCTGAGTTTCGTTTCTGAAATGATTTCTGAAAATGTGCTATGACAACATAAAATGATAATGATATGTGAACATCAACTGGATTATGTACTTGAATCACTATTCATGTTACTGTGTTGATCACTGTTCCGGTGACGTTTCCGGCACTGATATTACAGTCTCCTCTTGTTAAAGAAATTTTTTCCCGAAATTTAAGAATTATAATCCGGTACGGCTACCTTTGTAACAGTTGGGGATGCTTTAACTTCGTGTGATCTTCGCATCCCCAAGTAAACTTGCGTTTGCTCTTTCAACTCCAACGAGACTTAGCAATCGAAGTACGGCTTTGCCTTAATTGTTTAACCTTGTGAGCCATAGTCTCCAAAGATTCTTAGGTAAAGTATAAATGTCCATTCAATTGAATTTCTTCAACTGATATGATGAGCGATTCGCCAGTAAAGCATTTCTTCAAGTTCGTGACGTGAAACACGTCCTGCACACTACTAAGTTCATCTGGTAATCTTAGTCTATACGTCACAGGACCCATACGTTCGATGATCTCGAACGGTCCTATGTATCGTGGTGCTAATTTACCTTTCATTCCAAAATGGACTACACCCTTCCTTGGGGATACCTTTAACTTAACACGGTTTCCCCCTTGAAATCTCAAGGGCTTACGCCATTTATTTGTTTAGCTCTTCTGTCTGCTCCTTGCTGTCCATAGCCTTTGTTAAATCGGAGCCATCTTGTCCATAGTTTCTCGACTAAGCTCTGGTTTAGCTGTTCGATTATCTCCTATCTCAGTCCAACAGCTCGATGACCGACATTTTCGGCCTTATTGAGCCTCGAATGGTGTGCATTCAATGCTACTATTATGACTGTTGTTGTAGGAGAATTTGATCAGTGACAATTAAGAGTCCCAATTTCCACCGAAATTTAACACACAGGATCTCAACATATCCCAAGAGGGTCTGTGTCGTACTTTAGCTTCTACCGTCCGTTGGTGGATGGTGAGCTATACTCGGATTTAAGTACATCCCTAGAGGTTTCTGCGATGTTTGTCAGAACCTTAATGTGGATTCGCTGTCTCTATCAAAAATGATAGACAATAGTACACCGTGACGTACCACTATCTCGTTGCTGTATAATTTTTCAGTTTATCTATCATGAAGGTCTCACGCTTTGGCAAGAAATGGGTAGATTTTTGTCAATCGGTCAGTGATGACCGAAATCGTATCATGACCAATGGAAGTGCGGGGTAGTTTGGTGTTGAAATCCATAGCTATTTGTTCTCACCTCCAGGGCGAAATCACAGATTTTCCCAGTAACCCAGTCGGCCACTAGTGTTTCGCCTTTGCCTTTGCACACGTAAGACATCGACCGAAGTACTACGCTATATATTCCTTTATTCCCGGTCACCAATAAAATCTATGTAAGTCCCAATACATTTTATCGGCGCCGGAATGCACTGATTATCAGGTTCTGCGTGCTTTCTCGAAAATAAGTTTTCTCGGTTTGTCTATCGCAGGAAATCCACCCACTATTTTTTTGTAGTAATTATTCCATTCGGTTTCATTTCAAGCTATCCTTCTTCTCTACAGCCTAACACACTCCATAAAGTTTTCATAGGTGGTTCTCACAACCCCAGGTCTTGATCTTCCGATCTAAATCTCTAAGTCATGCATGGTGAAATTTTAGGAAATTTTATATAACAATATTCATACTTCACCACTTGTTAAAACTGTTCTCGGTTTTGAAGATGTACTTTATATTTTGGGGAGGTCTACCTAAAATATGGAAGTTTTATTAGGATAAAGATAATGAGTTATCTTTTAAGTAATCCTATACACATCTCCGAGGTGATGTATATTTACCTTACTTCTACCCAAAAGGCGTGAGACTCATGGGACTTACTGCAACCTTTGTTCCCATTGTTACTATTCTTAGTCTACTTCACACTTGGAGAATTTAGCATAGAGTTGTTATTTCTTTAATAACTCTAAAATATTCCTGACATGTCGTTCGTGTTCTGCCTTGCTCTTAGCATAAATAAGTATGTCATCCCTAACGATAATGACAAACTGATCTAGATACGGTTTGCACACTCGGTTCATGAGGTCCATGAAACTCATGTGTGCATTCTTCTATCCTAAAGGCATTACCGTAATTCGGAATACCCATATCTCATTCGGAATGGTGTCTCTTGCATATCTTCGTCTGGTATTCACAACTTATTTCCCTGATCTACTTATCAAGTTTAGATAAGATCCCAGAACAGTTCTAACATTCATCCTTTCCTAACATCCTAAAACCGAAGTTCTCTAAATCAAGTGATTCGAGTTTTATGAGGTCTAGGTGGGAAAGGGACAGCTTACACACTAGCGTTGGCATCTGGATTTCTACAGGCCTTTAATGCTCTAAGTAGATAAGGTTCTTTTCCTAACTATAGTAACTAAATTATAAATAAGAATAACCCTATCATTATTTATTTACTTTACGCTTATTTGACCTAAGGCTTCCTTAGACTACTATTCGTATTATCTTATTTGCACCGAACTTACTTACAGTTTCCTTGGATTTATTGTTCCTAAAACCACAACAGAGTATGCATTTCTAATTTGCATGCCAATAAATAATTTAACGCACAGGATGAAATATGCATACCTGTGGGATCATTCCATCCCAAATCTGCCCCAGAAGCTGGCAAAGTAACCATTTCCTCTGGACACGCAGGATTTGCTGAAGACACCCTTACAGGGCAGTCTCGTGCAATGTGTTCGGACATTCTGCACACATAGCAATCCTTGTTGTGTCGAGGAAGGGGATATGTAGTGTTTCCAGGGTTTTGATTATGAGTCGGGGGATTATTACAATCACGACTCCAGTGTCCCTTCCTCCCACAGTTTAGGCAATGTTTGCACAGTTCATTTTCAGCATGGTGAAGATCGCACGTGAGACATAACGGAAACTTTCCAACCTCTGTGTAAATATTAATTCCATCATAGATCTGCATTGGTGATCCCAATGACCTATCTTACGACAACGGGTGCATTGTCTGCATGAGGTTTCAGCTTGGTGGTGATAGTGGCAGCTGGTGCAAATAGGGGCTTTTCCAGCATAACGCTTACGACCCTCTGACTCAGGAGCAACAACCACTTGGCGAAGGGGAATGGCCTCAGTGTAGATTACAGGGTCTCTTGGTTTCTTAGGACGATACCATTTTCGCTTCTTGCTTGTTTCTCCTTGTGCAATTCCTTCAGTTCCTGTGACTGTCTTAGGGCAGCATTGAGTGTTCTCATCACCGCTCATGACTTGAGTGATGATTCTTGGGAGAACCGTCATCATCAGTTCAGTGACTAGGGTTGCGTGTGCAACAGCTGCTGGGTCCATCTCCTGTGTAGGAGGAGGTGGTGATGGTTGTCTTCTTGGTGACATTCTGCTTATACCCGAAAGGATATCGGTTATTGTAATGACCAAAAGTAAAAGACACAATGCAAGCTTAAATCCTATGTTCTCTATATGAGGTTCCCTAAGTTATAGTCTAAGCCAAACCGTTTAAGCGAATGACCTATTATTCTCTATAACCTTGAGCTCTGATACCAATCTGTCACACCCCGAGCTGGTGGGCTGGATCGACTTTCCCGTCAGGCAGAAAGTTCTCACGGCGCGACATCGTCAGTGATAATCGTGATGATCAGATTGTTTACATAGCATCAATATAAAGAATAACTAAATCACAATGACATTAAACTAGAAATTACAAAGTTAAATTACTATTATCAACGTTTGATAATTTAACCAAGTAATTCTAACAGATGAATCGTAAGTCTACTATCTAGTAACCGTACAAGATATCAAAAGTGATTCACAGTAGTCAACAAAATATGTGTTTCCAAAAAACTACCACGTCCTCTAACTGGCATCCTAGCATGCATTCCTGAAACCTTAGCTTAATACTGTACATCACCTGAGAAAGCATGAAAGAAAAACAAAATCAACACAATGGTTGGTGAGTTAATATAGTTTAATTGTTGAAAAATAGCTTTTGCATCTCTCTTTTTAGATAACAACCTTAACCTCATTAACATAACATGTATCATCCAACTCGATATGCTTATGTATAGGGCATACGAAAGGGTCGAGCCTATAACCCGCCCAGACGCCATCCCACCACATACTTAGCCACATAGGACATTGTTGTTAATGATAGTTAAGCATTTTATCTATCATCCAGTTTCATTCCCAGTCTAGCCTCAAACATTTCGTTTAGAAGTCTAAAAACATGCGTAAATTAGCATTTACCCATCTTTTCGGTAACAACCTTAACCTCATTAACATCACCTGTATCATCCAACTCGGTATGCTTATGTATAGGGCATACGAAAGGGTCGAGCCTACAACCCTCCCAGACGCCATCCCACCACATACTAAGTTGCATAGGACATTGCTGTTAATAATAGTTAAGCGTTTAACGTACCACCCAATTCCATGTTAAAATTTGATTTCCTCAAATCGAAATACCTCTGATTTCCTGGGTTCACCAAGTCCTTATGATATCCCAAAACGCTTGTAGAAATATGATATTAAATGGTTAATTAAATTAATAACTAAACATTTAAATACAACTAAGACATGATGATTGGGCTTGTTGGACTCAATCAATTAGACTTAATTGTTAGTGGTTGTCCAAGTTGTACCCTCTCACACGTGGCCCATATAAGTCATGACCCACATGGAGTCTACCTGTATGCGTCGGGACTTTCATGATTTGCCCATATCAGCTTGACCCTTTGGCCTACTGTATGCATCGGGACTTTAAGGATATCCTTTGTTTTTGACCATCTTGACCGTCTTGATTATCTTGAGTTTATTTGATCGTTTAAGTTATGCCCATATAGCTTGACTACAGGAGTCTACTATTTACGACGGGACTTTCCGTGTATTAACACGTGGTCTTGATTTACATACAACTGACACCCACCTTAGCTTAGCTTAAACATTAATGATTTCATTAGATATTAATGATTTCATTATTTCATTGGTTCATACACCGCTATGATTCCCTTGAGTCTCCTGATTCTGATGTTTAGCATTCTATGATTTCCACAATGATTATAGGTTTTTGAATAGGATCCTTAGCTTTACTGATCATTCACTGAATTAGATTCCTTAGAATTTGATCTTTAGCTTTAGTTCTCTTGGTTTCACTTCGAATTTAGATTCTTGAATTTGAACTCGATGGACTAAGGGTTTGTTTAGATTTTAGAATTAAATTATTACTCATGAGAGTAAT
Source organism: Mikania micrantha (assembly GCA_009363875.1). Taxonomy (NCBI): domain Eukaryota; kingdom Viridiplantae; phylum Streptophyta; class Magnoliopsida; order Asterales; family Asteraceae; genus Mikania; species Mikania micrantha. The sequence continues at coordinate 35,537,392 of CM018681.1, forward strand.
TAATTAGCTTATTAGTTAATTCTGCATAGCAATTTCCTAGACATGAGTCTAGGAGTATAAACAAGCATATATGAAGCATATAATAATTAAAATCATTTACGTAAAACAATTTAAATAAAAAGATTTACGCATGCTTCTCAGCCCCGCGTTTGAAAACAAAAATGTTTAGAAGAGGGGCAATGAACACACCTGTGTTGCTGTGCAAATGAACCACAAAGATATGCACGCTCGTTGATTGTCGTCTATGTATCTTTAGCACCTGAGTTGTTTTAAGAGAATTCGAATACTATAAGAATTTATAATCGTCGTATCTATGGCCTTGGTCTTGGTGTGCAACTAAGTGTCCTATTTTACTAATGTGCTTCTAGGATTTCACCTAACTAGTCTACTCGTATTACCCGTAATAAACCCATGTCCCAATATTATTCTCTACGAAACCCTAAATGAGTACGATTTATTTTAATTATATCACAATTCTTTAATTAACACATTTTTAAGATAATTCATTTTAAGTTAAATTTAGGTTAGAAATCATTTATTTTAATTTAATAAGGTTTATGATTAAATTTCTTTTTATTGAAAACATAATTTATTTAAGAGTGAAGTATAATTAACTTGTTGGGCTTAGGTTAATCCCATCGGATTAACCTTGGGCCCAATTACTAGCTTTTGATTTCGAATTGATTCTTTGATCACTTCTTGGTATAATCCATCCTAGATAGTTCATATAACTATCTAATGTAATTATATACTCCATGAAATTTCTAAGTGTTGGATGTTGGTTATTAAGTCAACATCCTTATTCTTAGTTATTTTCTTGATCCATAGTGTACTCCTCACTATAATATTAACAGTTTAGTTTAATAAAATCTGATTGTATTAGTCAAAAAGGACGACTACAACATTCTTGTTGTATTTTAATCCTTGCTTATATAAGTGTTTGCATTATGAACCCCTAATCACAAGGGATTTAAAAATTGGTTTCATCACTTGAAAACCCTAATTCATGAGGTCTTTAAATAAACCTTTGTGTTTTAAGCCAACCCATATCCAAGGTTAAATCTCGTTTTCGCTAGGAAAACCCTTAGTTTATTTCGTCATAATTATACCCTAACAGCCTTTGCCTTATTAAACTTTATACTCGATTCATGGGTTTCCCAAAGTGGATGACGTGAGATGAAACCCTAGTTCCCTCCCATGCACACACATTATCGCCATGCATGCACACACATGCACACCCACATTCTTCCCAAGCATTCCATGCATAACCGACCCAACCCGAATCGACTTGTCCTAACATCCATGGGCTGGATAAGACCGAGCGATTAACAACTGTGCCGAAGGAGTGCCGACCGAACCAAGATCCTAGGCCGAATGGCCTTTGGCCGATTGAATAGGGTTCAGGCAAAAGTTCTTGGCCGAAAGAACAATCCCGAATGAGTGGATGGCCGAAGCACTAGAACGATCGAATGACTATAGACCGAATGAAAGGGAGGCCTGCTTCGGCTGGCCTATTCGGCCGAAAGAATTGAAACTTGTACCAACCGAATAAGATGTTGGCCGTATGATGCTTGTTTGGGCTAATGGGCCTAGTCGACCTGGCCTGAGTCATTCGGCCGAAGGTAGACCGAATGTGGCTCATACGATGCCACTCGGTCTCAACATCTTCAAACACCCATTTTCGAACTAGACAACTGATCCTTGCTTCCTATTTTGTTCCCAACACATTCTAAGGTGATGTAGTGTAGTTTCCCTAAGGTTTTTGAATCCTAGAGCCGGTTTCAACAGTTGGTTCAAACAAGGGTTTGAAAACCCTAGTTTTCGAAACTTTAAGCTCAGATTACCTCAATTCTGGGGGTTTTTAGGGAAGATCCCTTGTACTTTCGTGTAGAGGAAGATGAGATCTTCGATTTAGCACCAAGATGGAGTGATTTGGTCAAGAAATGGAGAAGTTATGGAGGTTTGAAGTTTTCGTTTTCTAGAGAGAGAAAGTTCCGGATTTTTGGTTTTAGAGAGAGAGAGAATGAAGAGGTTAAATGAAGAAGATGGTTCATTTGGGGTATTTATACTCCGGGTGAGTACGGGTTCGTTTCGGTTGCTCGGTTTCACGTAAAACGTCGGTTTCGTTTCGTTTTTCGTAACGAAACGTTACGGTTTCTAAAAAACAACGTTTCTAATTTATTTAGGGTGGTAATTCCTAGTAAATTAACTAAATATCTTTCGTTTATTTAAATTTTCAGTAAATACTTAATTTACTGTTTAAAGTAGCGCGTATTCGTTCGAATCGTCACCCGTACGAACACGACGATAACTGTACTTTTCAATATGGTTTTCTAATTATCGGATACCATTCAGAACATTAAACCATCAGATATATTCGTACAGATCGTCACCTATACGAATAATCCGTCGATTTAGGATTCACGTAACAACATCCATGTTGTTTTGTTTTGTAAAGCCTCACATACGTTTATACGTAATAAAATATTAACAAATAATCACACGATCGTTCTGTATTGTCCGGTAATTATCTGACTGATGAACCATGTTTCTGAGTTTCATTTCTGAGATGATTTCTGAAAATGTGCTATGACAACATAAAATGATAATGATATGTGAACATCAACTGGATTATGTACTTGAATCACTGTTCACGTTACTGTGTTGATCACTGTTCCGGTGACGTTTCCGGCGCTGATGTTACAGGACACGATTCTATATGGGTCATCATTGAACGATTCACCAAGTCCGCTCACTTCTTGATGATACGAGAGAATTACAAGATGGAGAAACTAGAAAGAATGTATGTTAATGAAATGGTAGTGTGTCACGGTGTGGCACTATCTGTTATTTTAGACACGGACAATCAATATAAATCGAGGTTCTGGAAATCATTGTAACATTCTCTAGGGACAAACATGAATTTGAGCACCGCTTATCATCCACAAACGGATGGTCAAAGCGATCGAACCATACAAACCCTAGTGGATATGTTGCCGAATTGAACAAACAAATACATGAGATTGAGATCACTGTGCTTAATAAGCAAGATGCCATCAACTCCTATCTCAACATCATCAATGAAACAAAGAAGAAGGTGGCAATTGTTGAGTGTGACTAGGAAACTTTGACTCGCAAGCTCATGAGTTATGAGAGTTCTTCTTATATCATTGAGTACGTGATTAGTGATGGGACTGATCTGAAAGGGAAGGGAATTGAAATAAATTACAAAAAAGTCTCACCACCAGTTCTAAATTGTTTTGTAAATTCACCAAATGATAATGACATCAAAGATTTTCAAGTCAAAACACCATTAGTAATTGATCCAATTGAAATAACCTCAAGATGTGAAACCTTATCCTCTAAACCATCATTTGTGGAGGGTATTGTTGAGGATTGGGTCTCTGATTCTGAAGATGATCTGCTTTCATCATCTAGTGCTACAACTACTGACAATCAGACTGACAGCGTGATCAATAGAATTGATTAAATTCTCTCATGTTCAAAGACTACTTCCTTGATTTAAAGATTTTCTAAGCCTATAAATTTTGTGGAGGCTTCACACAATTGTGAAGAAAAGATGTCTAACAACGTTGATAATTTGTCTTTAATGGCACCAAGGGTTTGAGTTTGGGAGCTGATCAAAGAAAATCAAATGATTTAAAGAAAAATACTGCTTCTAATTGTTGAAACAAAAATTTTAAACATCCAGTTTCAAAAACTACGTTTGCGAAACCCAAACCATTTTCTTCTAAAGCGAACAGGAGAGCATGTTTTGAATGTAGTGCATTGGCGCATATTGCAACATAATGCCCTCACTTGACTAGATCACATCATGCACCACATCGAAAAACAAATTTATCTTTTTCCAACAAGGTTCACTAAGTAAAACATTCACCTCAATTCAAACCCAAACGCCCAAACCCCACGAAGCCTCAAGATAAGGGAGATAGGAAAACACCTAAGATTGTTTCCGTCAAACAATTAGAGCCATCCTCATTCTATTTAAAAATTCTGAAAACAAAAACACTATCTGGATGGCAAAGTCATCTAAGTCTTCAATACCTAACAATGCAACATCAACAGACCTTCCATATAAGGTGACTTTGGATGGAATATGGATTGAAATGAAGTTCCTCGAATATTTGGGTCAACCCTAGACTGATAACGCTTGGGTACCCAATTTCAACTAATAAGTTGTGTTTGTGCAGGTCGCCCCAAATGTAGCTCTTAACATCACTTGGATTGTTGATAGTGGGGCATCAAGGGACATGACTGGAGACGTATCTCTTCTTTCAAATGTTAATCCAATTATAGGACGATATGTATCTTTTGTAGGTGACAATGGTGGTTTTATTGCTGGTGAGGGAATTCTTTCAAATGGACAGGTCTCGTTTGATAAAGTGAAGTATGTGAAGCAGCTTAAAAAAGTCTTCTCTCAGTGTCACAAATATGTGAGCAGAAATACAGAGTCTTGTTTGATGAGTCTAAATGTCACATTATGCAGAAGGATATTGACATTCCGAAAGACTGGATCCTGATGTCAACTCCAAGAAAGTAGGATCTATATGTTCTCAACATGGCCACAACTTCAACTACATATTTTAGAGCTTTATGTTTTATGTCTAAAGCAACAGAGAAAGATTAGGTTTTTTGGCATAAGAAGATGGGTCATTTGAGCTTATGAAAGATGAATTATCTGGTTCATAACAATCTGGTTGAAGGAGTGAGCAAACAAAAACATGAGATTGAGATCACTATGCTTAATAAGCAAGATGTCATCAACTCCTATCTCAACATCATCAATGAAACAAAGAAGTTGGCGACAGTTGAGTGTGACTATGAGACTTTGACTTGCAAGCTCATGAGTTATTAGAGCTCCTCCTATATCATTGAGTATGTGATTAGTGAGTACGGGAGTGTTATGATATGATGTACTGATAGCCATGCTATACAAGTTTATAGACACTTTGTAGTTGGTCGGAATGTCTGATTTGTGGGAACTCGTCTAGAAAAATAGTTTAAGGGATAAACACTTAATGATTCAAATAATGTGTACATCTGGTATCATAAAATCTTATGAGGTTTCCAAAGATCCATGATTTCAAGTACATACACGAGCCATATTGCTAGGTTACAGCCTTGCTAAAGCCGTCCATTCGGATAAGAATGATTGGATCACATGAAAGTAAAAGTATGTCCAACTTTGTACACATGCCATACACTTTTTTGCAGCCTAGTTGAAGCCGCCCATTCAGATATGATAAGCTAGAAAAATACAAAAATATAATAAGTTCGATTCTATACATTTTCCAAACACTAGGTTGCAGCCTAGTCGAAGCCATCCACTTGGATAGAACAAAATCTCAATCAACACCATTGTTACACGTGCCGTCCATGAGAATGTGTTGAATTTTGGGCAAGTTATCAAAAAAACAAAACAAAACAAAAATATAATAAATTGGAGCCTTATAAAGTTCTGTTAGTGCATATTTGTAATAGTTTGCTATTCAAAATTGTAAATTATATAAAGTTTGTATAGGTTCGTGTGTTCGGCGAACCAATTTTTTTGATAGGTTTGGTGAACCTACTACCTTGTAAAGGTTCGGCAAACCTATAGGTTTGGCAACCTAGATTCGCCCAGCGAACCTCAAGGTTCGGCTGGCGAACCTAGAAGTTCGGCTAATGATAGGTTCGGCTGACAGAAGTTGTGTTTATATAGAAGGTTTTTTTGATTTTCTAAAACTCTTGGAAATTCTGAGTGAACTGAGTACGTATTCTCTGTGTGAGAAACTTTCTGTGTGAAAGATTTGTAATCAATTGATTGATTAATACAAGAAGGTGTTTATGAAATTACTTGTTCTTCTTTGATTCTTTAGAGATTAAACATGGATTCCGCACGTGTTTGATTATTCATAGAACTTCGGGATTCGATCCTGATCAGATTCACCAAATCTATAGTGGTATCAGAGCATTTGGTGAAGTTCTACACAAGTTTTATCAAAGAATTCAAGTGATTTGAAGATTTGAAAATTAGAAGATCATTCATGGCTCAAATTTCTTATTTTCTTGTTGATTGATTGCTGTTTTTAGTGTGATCTCATCATCAATTGTTGTGGAATATAACAATTTAGGATTTGGTGGTGTTAATTTGCAGATTTGGAAAGTTTTTCTTCAAATTTTGGAAGGTTTTCCTCCAAAATTTCGAATTTTGCATTACAGGTTAGTGAGCCGAACCTGTGTTTAGCTGGAACAATAGGTTCGCTGGAATTAGCATTTTTCTGAGGTTCGTTTGGGTTTTCAGAAGAGGTTCGTGTAAGGTTCGCTGCTTTTTCGGCAAGGTTCGTCTAAGGTTCAGTTGCAAGGTTCGTCTGATAGTTCGCCTGAAGGTTCGTTGCTGTTTCAGCAGAGGTTCGTCTGAGTTGAGGTTCGCTTGTCTCAAGGTTCGTTGCTTGAGGTTCGCAGCTTAAGGTTCGTGTGGTTGTAGGTTCGTGACTGAAAAGGTTGGCTTCTTATGGTTCGTGTGATACAGGTTCCTCTGATAAAAGGATCGTGTGACTGAAGGTTCGTTCAGTTCACACATTGCTGAAGGTTCGCCTGATTCAAAGGCTCGTGAGATGAAAAGGTTTGCTGTTTAGATGTTTTGAAATTATGGCAGAGATGTACGCTGCAATGGCTAGTCAGAATACTAAGATTCAAAGTATTTTGATTAGTGAAACCGAAGTGGGAAGTACAAACAAAGTGCCAAAGCTACTAGATTTAGTAGACTATGACAATTGGAAGGGTAGATTTGAAACACATCTTAATGGAACGCATACAAATCTTTTGGAACGTATTCTATCACCATTTGAAAGACCGAGAGGTGTGGGAACTGATTTATATCAACTTTTAGAGAGACTTGATGTTGATGAGAGAAAGAAGCATGATTCAGAGAAAAAGGCGTATTGGATGCTTAGTCAGACTATTCCAAATCAGATCTTACATCAATTTGATGAGCACAAGACATCATATAGTCTATGGAATGCCTTGAAAGCTATAGTTGAGGGTAATACAAATCTGAAGAAGATGAAAGCTACAGACATTCGTAAAGAATTTGAAAACTTCAATTTCATAGGCAATGAAAGTCTGGATGCATTACTTACAAGATACAGACATCTGCTGACAGAAGTGAGAAAGTGTGGTATCGAATATTCTGAAGATGAAAAGATTGATTGCCTTGCTGATGCTTTACCTGCCAAGTGGAACTCTTTAGTGTTGATCTTGAGAGAGAATTTACCAGGACTGAGCTTGGTAGAATTTGTTCAAAAACTTGAGGAACAATAGATGAAGGATAAAAGGAAAGCGCGAAGAGTGATTGTTACACAAGATCCTTAATTATACGGTGGTTCTGTAGTTACACCACCGGCTTCATCTGCCAAGATTCAGACATCATTTGTGTCTAGTACTTCTGATAGTACTCATGTTCCTTCTGCATCTACAAGTTCCGATTCATCCTATTCCAACAACGAGAAGAAGTCTGAATCGACACCACCTCCTGTTTAGCTAAATACTACCAATCTGGGAAAAATTACTGTCGAAGCTGTTAGGGATCACATGTCTATTCTATCTTGTGTTGTCAGTGCATATGATGAACAAGTTGCAGGAAGGATTGGAAATGCTAATCTGAAATTTGAAGACTATGAACAAATCGATGATGATGAAATGGAAGTGATCGATACACAATGGGCACTGGCGAGTGTTATTTGAAGAATCAATCATTATGAGAAGAAGATGGGCATGAAATTCACTTTCGACTGCAACACCAAATTTGGATTCAATCCAAAGTCTACTCAGTGTTATAACTGTGGTGAGCTAGGTCACTTTGCCAGAGAATGCAATAATCCAAATAAACAAGGGAATCTAAACCCGTTTAAGGCGACGGAAAATTATCAGAAAAAGAAAGAAAAATCTGAAGAATCATCATCTATAGCTTTGGTGAGTCAAGCTGATGAGGTCTATGACTGGGGGAAGCAGTATGATGATTTGATGGGTGCTTTTATGGCTTCTTTGGAAGTAGACAATGGTAAAGGCAAAGAGAAAGTGAATGAGGTAAATGAGGATTTGTCAGAAATTATTGACAAACTAAAAGAGATGAATGCTCAGCTAACTGCTGATCTGATAGAATGCACAGAAGCAAAGAAGAAGCTGATTTTAAGAGAAAAATCTTTTGACAAAAAGATAATGGATCTTGGTAAAGAACATGAAGATCTGAAAATCAAAGTTTTACAAAATAGCCATGTTATTTCTGTGCATCTTGAATCAGTTCAGAAGCTGAAGGTTGAGTTATCAACAGCAAAAGCTGAAGCTGAAGCAAACAAGAGCAAGCTTGAAAACTATCAAAATTCTAAGTATGTCATTGATTACTTTGCTTCCATGCAAAGGTCATCAAATGATATGTCTGGAATTGGTTTTCATGCTGTGCCACCTCCTCCTAGTTTTGTTCCAAGACCACAACTTAATCCGGATTTGGAAGTTCATCCGGTTTCCTTAAAAGAAAATGTATATGAACAAGTGACTGAGGAAGTGGGAGGTTCATCATCTCTTGATAAAGTGTTTGTTGATTGTGATGCTCCTATTATTGAGGACATTACAGATTCAGAATTTCTGGCTGATATTCTGAGAATGACTGGTTATAAAGTCAAAACTGTTGAAGAACAGAACCTGACATCTCAGAAATTCAAGTCTGAGATGACACCAGCTAAAAAAGTGGTGGTTAAATCAACTATTGTTTCCAAACCAGTGCTGAAAGTCAAAACTCCTACCACTATCAAACCAAGTGTGTTTGTCAAGTCATCCAATACATACAAAGGAGAGACTAGTGGTGTTTCTAAAAAACAAAATGGTTTTTCTGAAAAAGTTAACAAGATGGTTAACAAAGTTGTTGACAAGGGAAATTAGTTTGGGGTTGGAATTAATGGAAAATCAATGTTTTCTCAAAATCAAAAGAATAATTCCAAGATAAAAGCCACTGGTTTGAGAAAAAATGTTTCATCACCATCTTTTGCATTTAAATCATTCAGTTCATCTAAATGTTTTGATGAACTCAAACCAAAAAGTTTTTCACAAAGAAAATGCTACAGATGTGGTAAACTGGGTCATGTTATTGCTGATTGTGAGTTGGATACTTGTAACAGATTTAGGTCCTTTACTCCAAAAGAAACTCCAAAGTGTTATACTTGCAGTGGAAAAGGACATATTTCTGCAAATTGTCCAAATCATAAGATCAGGAAGAGTTCAGTTGATGACAGTTGGGTGATTAAGACTGGTGGGAGTACTAGGAGAGTGAAGTCTAGTGAGGAGGAAATGAGAGTCCTCAGAAAGTTTGATCCTGAATATGTCTGGGTTAGAGAAGAAAATAATCAGAAAAAGAAAGTTTTTGATAACAAACAACATGTCAAAAAGTTAGTCAATATAATGACATCATCTGATAATGATTTTTATGACAAATTTTCTTCAAAACCAATTTTAAAACAAATTTATAAGTCAATCTTTTTGAAAACTGAGAAGCAGATCAGGGGATCAAATTTCTGGGAGAAGGGATGATAGCTGTGAAGATGGGTCTTCAAGCAGTTTATTCCAACAGAATGGCAGAAGTCCATTCAGGGAGACTCGGCGCCGGAATGGCGGGAGTCATCCCTTTTGTTGCTGATCAAAATTTTAATTTATTGTACGGGTGGCATTCATGGGCCATATCAATAGTCGCTGGATTGTTGATAGTGGATGCTCACGGCATATGACTAGAGAGTTAGGTTTGTTGAAGGATTTTAAGGCAATGAAAGGGAGTTATGTTAATTTTGCAGGTGACAAAGGTGGTCAGATTACTGGGTTTGGTAGTTTGACTAATGGTAAAGTTTCCTTTGACAATGTGAATTACTGCAAGGAGTTAACTAACAACCTACTGAGTGTGTCACAGATTTGTGACAAAGGCTATAAAGTGATGTTTGACAATGAAAGATGTTATGTGCTTTAACAAGGAATTCAGATTTCTGAAGATTGGATTCTGATGACTGCCGACATGAGTAAGGATTATATGTTTTAGACATGGCAAAAGCGGAGATAGTAAACAAGGTGGAGACATGTCTGGTGTCTAAGGCAACAGAGCAAGATATGTGTTCTTGGCACAGACGGATGGGTCATATACATATCAGGCAGATGAATCATTTAGTACACAATCATTTGGTTGAGGGTGTACCGGTTAAACACTTTAAACTCCCTGATGTGTGTGTGTTTTGCAAGAAGGGTAAACAGAAAAGGAGGTCCCATAAAACAAAGACAGTGTTTTCTATTGACAAACCACTTGAGCTTCTTCACATGGACTTGTTTGGACTTATCAATGTGAAGAGTATCGGTGGTGAATCATATTGTTTTGTGGTGACTGATGATTTTTCTAGATTTTCATGGGTTATGTTCTTAAAGTTTAAATCAGAGACTTATGAAAATTTTGTTTTGTTGGTGAACAGGTTGGAGACTTTTTACAAGTTGAGAGTAAGGCGTGTTCGTTCAGACAATGGGACAAAGTTCAAGAGTCAACACATGGAAGAATTTTGTGATTCAAAGGGCATTCAGCAGCAATTCAGTGCACCATATGAACCAAAGTTGAACGGTGTAGCTGAGAGAAAGAACCAGACATTGATTGAGTCTGCTAGAACTATGCTTGCTGATTCTAAGCTCCCCATTACATTCTGGAGTGAAGCTGTAGCAACCGCTGTTTTACTCTTAACAGAGTACTAATTGTGAAAAGACATAATAAGACTTGCTATGAATTGCATCAAAATCGAAAACCTAATTTGGAACACTTGGATCCTTTCTGGGCTCCTTGTACCATGCTTAAGAAAGATGCTAAATTCAACTCTAAGGTTGAAGAAGGTTTCATTCTTGGCTACAGCCTGCCCAATAAACGTGTGTTTAACAAACGTACGAGCGTTGTGGAACTATGGTATAATGTGGATGTTCAAAGACACCTATACCTGACGGCAGAGGACCAAATTGGCTTTTTGATTATGATACACTTTTTGAATCTTTTAACTTGTCTCCAAATGTTTTTGATGATGAAATGACCTTCCAAATGTTATATGATTTGCAGAATTCTGATGATCAAGGTGTTTCTCATCAAACTGAAAATACTAATCCATCTGAGGAAGGCGTGTCAGAAGTAATCAATGATGATTGGTCATCTGATGATGATCATGATGTTTTTGAAGATGTTGTTTCTCATGATCAAGATGCTGATCAGAATATCACAAATATTAATCATAATGTTGAAGTCCCGCAAGTGCCAGTCACTAAAATTCATGTTAATCATCATGTTGAACAGATTATTGGAAATCCATCTGCTGGAGTGCAGACAAGAAGTCAAGTTACAAACGAGTAGAGTTTGTATGTTGAGTTGGAAAGAACTCATGGTTCTCAAAAGTAATGGATGCATTCTGCATTTATTCCCCCGATTGAGCCAAAGTCTGTTACTGAAGCATTGCGTGAGCCTGCCTGGGTGGAGGCCATGCAAGAGGAGCTGAATCAGTTTCAGAAGCTGGGTGTTTGGCACTTCGTGGATTTGCCAAAGGGCGAGAAGAAAATTGGCACTAGATGGGTGTTAAAATGCAAAAGAGATGATCGAGGCGTTATTGTTCGGAACAAAGCACGTTTAGTGGTTCAAGGTTTCAAACAAGTCAAAGGGATTGATTACGATGAAGTATTTGCGCCAGTGGCGTGGCTAGAAGCAATACGACTCGTTCTTGCTTTTGCTGCCCACAAGAAATTTATAGTTTTTCAGTTGGATGTTAAGTCTGCATTTCTCTATGGGTCTTTGAAGGAAACAATGTACGTTTGTCAGCCACTGGGCTTTGAGGATCCTATCCACCAAGATCAGGTTTACATCCTCGACAAAGCACTGTATGGTCTACATCAGGCTCCGCGTTCCTGGTATGAGACTTTATCGACTCACCTTATTGAATACGGGTTCAATATGAGTCAGATTGACGAGACATTGTTTTATCGAGAAAAGGGAAAGGATATTATTCTTGTTCAGATCTATGTATATGACATTATCTTTGGATCTACCGATGAACAGATGTGTCTGGAATTTAAAGAGGTTACGATTGAGAAGTTCGAAATGAGTGCCATGTCAGACATCAAATTTTTCTTGGGTTTACAAAGTGATCAGACTGATGATGGAATCTTTATTCATCAGACAAAATACATTCAAGATGTGCTAAAACGGTTTAGCATGCTTGATTGTAAACCCATTTCCACGCCTATTCAGCCCAATCACGGGATTGAGCCTAATATTAAGGGGGAGCTAATTGATGCTACTTTATTATCGTGGAATGATTGGTAGTTTGCTCTACATGACAGCCTCAAGGCCAGATATTGTATTTGCTACAAGTATTTGTGCTCGATATCAATCAAAACCTAAAGTGTCTCATCTGATAGTAGTCAAGAGAATTCTTCGTTTTCTGAAGGGTACACCAGACACCGGTCTGTGGTATCCTAAGGATGATAACTTTTCCTTCAATTCCTATAGTGATTCTGACTATGGAGGATGCAAGACTGATGCAAAGTCCACAACTGGAGGTGCACAGTTTTTAGGGGAGAGGTTAGTCTCTTGGCAGTGCAAAAAGCAGACATCTATTGCTACTTCAACTTGTGAGGCTGAGTATGTAGCGGGTGCCAGTTATTGTTCACAAGTCTTGTGGATACAACAACAGATGAGAGATTATGGTTTGAATTTTCTAACTACCCCGATTCATTTTGACAACGAGGCTGCTATTGCTATCACCAAGAATCCGGTGTATCATTCACAATTCTTACATTGATATTCGATTTCATTTCACACGCGATTGCTATGAAAAGAAACTTATTGATGTGGTGATGATACATACCAATGAGCAACGAGCAGACCTTCTCACCAAGGCCTTTGATAAAAATCGTTTTGAGTATTTACTCAAATTAAATGGCATTCGGGTCATGGGTGAGGTAATTCAAAATGAATCTCCTTCTTAATCAATTTTTATTGAATTAATATCAGATATTTTTGTTGTTATTTTTTGTGTTTTAGTTTTTAGGGGGAGAAAATTTTGAAAAAGACAAAAACATTTCAAAAATCAAAAACACAAAAACATTAAAAAATTGAAAATTCTGAGAAACTGATTCAACCAAGTGAGAAATGATAGCACATTGTTTGCTATTGGAAGCACATTTGTATCATAAAGAATTTAATCATAAAGAGCAGTTACAATTACTAAGTATGATGTGTTAGTAGGTTTATAACTTAGTTCAGATGAAATTAAACAAAAGATTGATTATGCTTTATAAGAAACAGATGCTTAGAATGCAGTACTTAGTTTTGTCCTGAATGAGTGGTAATTTTTCTTACAAAATGTTTCTTGAACAAAAAGTCAATTTACTGGTTTTGAGCATGTGTTTAATTTTCAAAAGAAATTCTAATTTTGTTTTTTCTTTTATTTTAGTTTAAAGCTGAAACATTCTTTGTGTATACTTACGTATCGACCTGATTGTTATAGCTTTAAACAATTCAAATTTGTTTTCTTGGTTATGATTAAGATTTGGACAATCTCTGTGTATTTGAAAATATCGAACTGATTGTTAAAAGCTTAATCTTACAAAAAGATTTTTTGTTTTTATCTGATGTTAAATCAATAATTTTTGATTATTTGTTTGACTTTGAAAAATTAAACACTGATTTGTTTTGAAATCTTAAATAAAAATCAAAATTTTGAAATGGTTCGCCTGAAAGGTTTGTGAGAAGGTTCGTCCATCAGGTTTGTTGGATAGGTTCGTTGGCTAGGTTTTTTGGACAGGTTCGTTCAATAGGTTTTGAACTGGTTCGTCCAATAGGTTTGTGGACAGGTTCGCCTGAGAGGTTCGGTCAACTGATCAGTCAAAGGTTCGTCAAATAGGTTCGGTCAAAAAGGTTCGCATATATATAAATCAGGTTCGTGATTGAGGTTCGTCACTTTCATCATTTTGATAGAGACGAACCTGCAAGAATAAATTTTTCGATTTTTGATCTTGAACCTTCGAAGCTTTTTGCTTTACATCCTTAGACTCGGATTTGATTTGTGAACATTTTTAGGTATAGATCTTTGATTTTGATCGGCTAGATTAGGAGAAGTGACTAGTTTTTAGGATTTTTCGTCGAACCTTGTGTGTTTGGGTTAAAATCTATTAAAATCTAATTTCTGAAAAATTATTTTCATTAAAGTTGTTCATCGTTGAGTTTCAAACCTTGGAATATAATCTTTTTCAGTGATTTCGATGATTTGAAAATTTGATTTTGAAAAGAGAAAGGTTCACTGGATGAACAAGGTTCGCTTAATGAACTAAGGTTCGCCAAACCTTGAAGGTTCGTCTGAATCTAACAGGTTCGTGGCGAACCTCTGAATATCAAAAGAACCGAACCTTGTTGGTCAAGGTTCGTTTGACCAACAGGTTCGTTTTATATGAAGGTTCTTTCAATGAAGGTTCAGTCATTGAAGGTTTGTTCATTCATAAGGATCGTTCATTCAAATGGTTCGTTCATCAAAAGGTTCGTTCAAAGTAAGTAGGTTTGTCTGAACAATACAGGTTCGTCTAGAATTAGGTTCGTTTCAGGGAAAGGTTCGTTGGTGTTCAACACTTAGAAATTTATTTTGTTTTTTTTTGTTTTTGTAAATTTGTTTAAATTTTTTGTTTTAATTCTGTTTTTTTATTTGTAGAAATGGCGAATATGACATTCGGAGACAACCAGGAACGACAAAGATTTTCGGCCGATGATCGAGTTTTTGCGACGATCTAGGATTTACCATGCCATCTCAAATTCTTGCCAGATATATAGATCTCATATACAGAGTTTCTAGGAGTCTGCGAGACTGATTTATGTTGATGAAGGGTATGTCATCGAAGCGAATGTGCTTGGACAAGCAATTCGTGTTTCTGACGCTGATATCCGTCGGGTGTTACAGTTAGGTGGAGAGTCTGCTGGTATGACACGCATATCAGAGAGGTGCATCAAAGGCTGTTTTCTAAGGATCAGATATTTTGGAGCTTACAATGTTACTTCCATCAAGAAGGGCAAACTTCCTTTGCAGTATAAGCTGCTGGCTCATGTTCTGTTACACTGCTTGAGCATGAGGAAAGGTACTTTTGATGAGCTAAGGGATCTTATGAGGTCGGCCATGGTATCATTGATCTTGAACAAACCGTTCAATTTCTCTGCGATGATTTTCTGATCTGACAACATTACTAAAGCCAAGGATAGATTCTATATGTATCCTCGCTTTGTTCAAATGTTGATTGATGAGAGGATGCCAAAGCAGATGTTGCCTAGGGATGCTACTGATCTTCTAAAGCTCAAACACATGACTGACTCAAGTCTTGGTCAGGTCAGGGTGTACCAGAAGAGTGGAGATGTTGTATTAGTGAAAGATTTGATTGGTCACTGTGCCAGGGCTAATTATTTACCACCTGAGGATGATAGATGGAGACATGCAGAGTCTGAGTCGGATAATGAAGAGTTTGATGATGATGATGATAATCAGCCACAACCACCACCTCCTCCTCCAAGACAACAATCAAGGAAGTCTACTGGTCAATCTTCCCGATCTCAACAACAAGGTCAATCTTCTCAAGAACCAAGTACACAGGAACCAATTCAAGTTGTGTTTCCAGAGCAACAGGGTGAACCTGCTGGTGTAGAAGGTGAAGATGAAGGTGAAGAGTCACCTGATACATAGTCTGAGTTTGAGACTGTACAGGTTGGCAATCATATGGTAAGGATACTGAAGAAAAGGCCTGCTCCTGAACAAACAGAGGAAGCTCGGGAAGAAAGAAAAGATCCTAGTTTTGTTTCTATAGAGCCTGAATTTTCTAGGCGTAAGAAGAAGAAGAGAATGGCAAAAGGTACATATGCCAAGAAGAAGAACAAAGCACCTAAGATTATAGTATCTTCATCAGTTGTAACTTCTACTGTTACATCTTCTTCAGTTCCTATTATCACATCTTGTTCAATTGCTACAGTTCATGTTTCATCTTCAACTGTTACAATTTCTGCTTCTCCTGAGTCAGTACCTGTTTTTACAGTTACAGGAGGCTTAGGGCAAACTCCTGAATATGTGACCGTTGCTTCATTTGTACCATCATTTATAGATTCTACTACAGTGACTACATCGTTGCCGGAAACTTTATTTCAGGATGATTTTGTTTCAAAAGGGCTATATGATAATTTAGATGATTTGGGTATGGATTTTACTATGAATTATGATGACACAAAGCTCAGAAGAAGAATTTCAATGCTGACAAAAAAGTTTGATCTTTATAAGATGGAGAAAGAGAAAGCTAAAGTTGATCAACCATCTTCATCTGGAACAACTGAGTTAGATGAGATGAAAGCTCAAATTGCTCAGCTGATGAAATGGAGGGAGGAATATATAGCTGAGAAGAAAGTGTTGAATGAAAGGATTGCTTCTTTGGAATCCATGATTGAAATTCAAAATGTTGATATTGTAGAGCTGCAGAATCAGAACAGTGATTTTAAGGCAGAAGATTGATGAGCTGAAAGTTCAAGATTCTCAAGCTGAAGCTTCGGATGCTGAGAAAGTGTATGTGAATGTAGATGATGATGAAGAAGAGGAGGAAGAGGAGAAGTTAGACTATGGTGATTCTGATATGGATGAACATCCGAACTTAAATGTTCATGATGAGGATGAGGATGGTGATGGTGATGTTGGTGGTATTAGTGGATCTGGTGAGCTAAACTCTGTGACTGGAGCTATGGTTTTGTATGATTCTTCAAAGATTGTTGTAGATGCTACTCCTGTTAGTGTTGTTTCTTCAGATAGGACCCAAGATTGTAATGATGTTGAATTTGAAGATTTGGATGCAATAGAAAATCCTTAGAAGATTATTGATTACTCTTTGCCCACATTTCTTGATTTGTTTAAACTACATTATGATATTGACTTGCAGAGAGTGATTGTTGAGATTTCAAGTGATAAAGATCTAGAAGAAGGTGAAATAGATGGAGGTTACTCAGCAAAAGATTTTAATGACATGTTTGATATTGATGTTGATCAAGTCTTTGATTTTGAGAAAGATGATGAATTGGATTTATTTGAATATGAGATTGATGATATAATAGATGAAGACTTGTATAACATGAATACCTTGAAGAATATTTTTGAACATGGAAGTGTGTCAAGGACTTCATTGGCTTATGTTAAAGAGAAGACAAACATGGATTTCTGGATAGAAAGTCAAGATAAAATGAAATACATTGTTGATCATTTATATATCTTCAAACAAATGATTGAAGTGATAGACGACAAAGTTCAAGACAACCAAACTAAACGATTTAAAAGATTTAAGATTGGATCCAAGTCGAAGATGATTGGAAGAATTGTTAGTTATGGTTACTTTCATAATATTCCGGGAAGTCTTGCAGATAAAGGATGCTATGTGGTGAAACGTATAGATGGATGTCAGTATTTTGGCAAAGCTTTAGACTTGATGAGTTTACCATCTTTTGAATGCATGACATTGGCAAGACTGAAGATGATCAAGCATGTCCAGATAAAACACAATGAAACTTCTGAGAAGTTGTTGAAGAAAGAAGCTAGGTCTTGATGGAGTTTGTTATCTCCTAAAGTGAGAGACAAGATACACGGTTATGCCATGCCAAATGTATTTAAGAGACCAATGTTGAGAATGATGGAACAGAATTGGAATCAATACTTCAAATTCTGGTTTTATGATGACAATACAGCTAAAGCAGTGATTCTGTTAAAACAAGAAGATCAATGGAGAGTAATCAGATTGTTAGATCCTGTGTGGATTGTTAACTGTTCAAAGGATGATATTGATTTACTTAACATGGCTGAGATTTTTGCAGCTGATGGTTATCATGATGTTGGCATAAGCTACAAAGATATGGCATTTCAGTTTCAGACCATTGCTAGAATGTGTTACACTCTGGGTATACATTCAGGATGCAATTGGGAAGATGTGAACTATCTATATGTTGAGTTGATGAAAATTCAGAAGGAAAGAAATGAAAGGGATGCCAAGTTGGAGGCTGAGAGATTAGCAAAAATTCAACGTTCGGTTGTGATACGAGCGGTGGATAACGTTGTTGGTGAAACAAGTGGAGTGAAAGATAAAGCTGACGACAAAGCTGAAGATAAAGACTGAAGATTTTTTGATAGCAACTATTAAGGGGGAGTTTGTTAGTGCATATTTGTAATAGTTTTCTATTCAAAATTGTAAATTATATAAAGTTTGTATAGGTTCGTGTGTTTAGGTTCTGCTTAGGTTCGTCTGGCCCACGAACCTAGGCAGGTTCGGCGAACCTATTTGTTTGATAGGTTTGGCGAACCTACAACCTTGTAAAGGTTCTGCGAATGGTTCGCCCAGCGAACCTCAAGGTTCGGCTGGCGAACCTAGAGGTTCGGCTAATGATAGGTTGGTTTACAGAAGCTGTGTTTATATAGAAGATTTCTCTGATTTTCTAAAACTCTTGGAAATTCTGAGTGAACTGAGTGTGTATTCTCTGTGTGAGAAACTTTCTGTGTGAAATATTTGTAATCAATTGATTGACTAATACAAGAAGGTGTTTATGAAATTACTTGTTCTTCTTTGATTCTTTAGAGATTAAACATGGATTCCGCACGTGTTTGATTGTTCATAGAACTTTGTGATTCGACCCTGATCAGATTCACCAAATCTACAAGTTCATGATCTTAGGTCTTAAGTTATGCTGGGATGTGTTATCAACTAGTATAGACCTTTACAAGTTAACTAGAGCAGGTAACACAATCAGGAGATATGATTGAGCATTGATTTGTTGAAAAATGAAGTACGGTTGGGTTTAAAGTGAACAATTATATCAATAGTTACGTCATAAACTCAATGTGATATAGTTTTAACAGTTAAGGTTGCTAGATTGATATGTTTTGGTATATATCACTCTCCTGAAATATTTCTCACAAACAAAAAACTGTGTTTTTAATTGTCATTTTGTACAGTTCTTTTTCATTTCTTTTTAATTGCTCATTTTTTAATTCCGTAGTTCAATTTTTCTCTCAAATTTTCACCAAGCTAGACAAAACTTCATAATTTCAATCACAACATGGATAGGATGTAAATTTTAAACGGTTGTTGTTGGGTATTTAAAAATTAGTTTATAATATAGCACAGTCAATTTAATGTTTATCAACGTGTTCATTATAAGCTACTAACATATTTATATTCTTATTATAGAACAGGTGGACATATTGTATTATTAAATCAGCTAACAGTGTCTACAAATAATTGTTGTGACTCACATGTAATATTTTGTTATAATGCAACATTAGCAAGTGAATAAGTGTTGCACCGTAAGAACATTTATGAATGTTCAACTTGTGCACACTCAGACCATTTGCGAATGAATAAGTGTTGCACAGTTAGAACATTTATGAATGTTCAACTTGTGCACACTAAGATCATTTGCGAATGAATAACTGTTGCACTGTTAGAACTTTTACGAATGTTCAACTTGGTACACTCAGATCATTTGCGAATGACTAAGTGTTGTACAGTTAGAACATTTATGAATATAAAATATTTTTTTATATATAATGTGTTGGTAGACTTTAAATTACCCTTTGTTATACGATGTACAGACTTGGATATTTATTGCATCCATATAAAATAATAGCATGCATGAAGCACCTTTGTTATACATTGTATAGACCTGGTGTCCTAAATGCATCCATCCAAATAAGTGTATCTGATCTTCTCTATTATGATACGCATAAAACAGAAAATTATAGTAAACACAGTTTGTTTAATTAACTAATATATTTATCATCAACATATTTCTAATATGAATATAACTCTCTTTTAAATAAATTTAGATTCTCAATTTTTCATCTAAATGTACCTAAAACATAATAAGTATCACTATACCTATCATTTATTGATTAAAAAGTTCATGTGGATCAAATACTAACAATTTATATTTAAACTATATTATAAAACTATATAATAAAACTATATTATATAATATATAAGTTTTGTTTTTCCTTCTGTTCTTAAAATTCTTCAAGCTGATATGATTCAAAATTTAGTATATGAACTTCTATCTCTACTCCTTTAAAATGCATATTGGTGAGATGTATTTCAACTATCTTAAATTTAAGAAAAGTACCACTTAACAAGCATGAGGTACATCCAATTCAAGCATAAATCCAATCTAGCAACTTCTTAAAACTTCAATCCAATTGAAAGCATGTGTTCCTCTTTCCATCTCCCCAATTTCCTTCTACCATTTTTGGCATCCAATCTCCAAACCAGGTAACCCTTCAAATTGATCACCATTCCCCTTTGTATCTTCTTGCCTTAATTGGTTAATATCTCAGCCAGGTGAATGGGAATTCATAACCAGATCTTGAAGCAACCAATCTTGATATGCATCAAACAGGGTATCTTCCGATTTTATCTGAAAAGGGAAACGTAGGATTCAAAAACAGAATTCAAAATTCAAATTGGTTTCTCAGTCATCTCAACAAAACCCTAGCCCTCGTCTATTTCATTTTCTCTGTTGACCAAAGCCCACACCATTGGTGGATGAGAAAATTCATTCTCACACAAGTACAACCCGTGGTGGTGGTTGGGTGGCATACTGCACGTGATTCAACTTCCCACACGCGACGATAGTGTGTGCGGTGGTAGTAGGGTTTTACCCTTAGCCTTGGCGAGCTTTCGGTAGATGAACATCACCACCCGCAATGATGTTATTTAGCTGGTGTTTCTTTTTCTCTCCAACCAGGTAAGGGTCTCGGATTTCTGTTTCAGATTGTTTTATTCAGAATCGTTGTTGCTGCCTAGGTAATCCTTTCTATGTTAACCACAAGAGGGTTGTTATATGGCGGTCTTGACTTTTGCAACACACGTTGCTTTTTGGCTGATGTTAATTTATCTCAAGATCTCATTTTTCTTGTAATAGGCAGTTTGTTGTCGCATGTCATGGAGCCATCATCTGGCACCTTAACTTCTGTAAATATTTCTCAAGTTTTAACACTATCTCCTACAAGTGTTCCTGTATTTTTTAGCACCAGGTAACCTTAGGGCATCAAGAGAACCATTGGAGTGATACTTTTGATGACACGTATGAAACAATTTTTGGTGCTTCAGCCTTTGCAAGTCAACAAGTAGTTTTAGATTAAAGCGTTCGATGATTGTGTAGCAATGAAAATGTGAATCTTGGATCAATTTTTGTATCACTTAATGGTATGTTATCTGACTCTATTATTAGGACAACCAAAGTCGATTCATCTTAGAATTAGATTAAGAATGGCATAAGGGGCATCTTTTTTGTTCATTTTTTGTAATTATGTTTATATATTATTCAATTGTTATTTCATTAAAAATTAATTGACATCTCATTCACAGCAGCTACAATGAATTATTTTGTCGCAAATATGAACTACTTTTGTTCATTTTATGTAATCAGTTCATCTTAGCAAATATGAATTATTTGTCTCATATTTACAGTTTACTAAGGATGTGTAATTGGCATTAAATATGATGATTTTTATTCATTTTATGTGTTAATAGTTTTGATTTGATTAGATTTGTAAACTGCAGATACACTAAAAGTTTAATTTTGTGACATGCTTTTTTGAGTCAAAGGGTCTCTGTAAGTTGGACAATAACTCCTCTTTTCTATTTTTATGCTGATGTTTTCTATTTGTATGAGGTTCTTTCTCTTAAAGCGTAGTGATAATCTTGGATCTCATTTTCAATTACTATTTCTTTCATTTCACAAGCACTATTGTTTGTTTTTGGTTGAAGTTGATCTGAGCAAATGTGAAGGTGTGGATGGTGCAAGCATTATGAAACTTGCATATGGGCATTCTCGTCTGAAATTACTTGATCTAACATGATGTGGTCTCAATTTACTTTTGTGTAGTTTTCTGAACATGTCATCAGCTTCTCATTTTGTAGTTTTTTTAATTCAAGTGTACAATAGAATGGCTTTGTGATTGTATCATTTTTGTCTTCAAACATAGTTTTATGTTTTCCTTTTAGATTTAGGATGGCGTGTGGTTTTGGCCCCTAGGTGGTCAGGAAAAAGGGGTCATTGTTCCCAAGCTACTGTTACTTCTGATTCTAAGGTTTGCTTTCTTATTTTAAAATTATTTGGTTCTGATTGTTGTGTGTATATATTATCATGTATTCAAGATCGGTTTGGATTGTCATTCGACTCAAAAAAACATCAAAATCAAGAAAATTGAGAGCAATCAAAATCTTCATGCATGCTCGGTTCATTCAACCCACGTCTGGTTCTATTCATATTGTTCCCTCACCAAAGCAGAAAGAGTTTTTGTCTAGGATTTTTACCTCTACTCTTGGTTTCCATACTCGGTATCGAAAGCAATGGCTTCGTTGCATCCGAACGAGGACGATGTTCGTGTTGCAAAATTTTGCTATGCTGCGTCATTTTGAGGTGATGCAAGACTTCAAACATGATGTTGGTTGGATGTGAATTGGAGGTGACTGTTGGATATTAAGTAATCATAATTAGATCCATATATGTAATAAAAAAACCCGTAAAATATAGTCTTTGATTGTTCTTTTAGTGCTTTCTAACTGTCACACCCCGGGCCGGCGGGAACGGATCGGGTTTTCCCGTCGGGCGGAAAGTTCCCGGGGCGCGATATCTTGAATGATAATCGAAATGATCAGATTGTTTACATGGCACATGATAAATACGAGAAATGCTAATATGACATATAATATAGAATTACAAAGTTAAATTACACAGTACGTGTTCATAATTTAACTAAGTAAATCTATTCCAAAAGAATCGTGTAGTTTCTATCTTGTAACTGTACAAGATATGCAAAATAGATTCACAATGTCATCAAAATGTATGCATCCAAAAATAAGCTAGGTCTTCTAAGAGTCCTCTAGCTTAAACACTGATACTTGTTAACTAGACCTGTCCGTCACCTGAGAAAACATGCATTTAAACAAGGTCAACACTAGGTTGGTGAGTTCATAAGTTTAGTAATCGAAAACCATTGAAATCATGTCAATCATGTTCACAGCGTTTCACACAAATTGTATTGTTAATTGAATCCCATGTTTCACACAATGTCCTCTCCATGGTTATATGTACAGATAATGTCTCATCCAGTCAAGCATGCTTATATATAGGGGCATACGAAAGGGTCAAGCCCAGACGCCACCCCACCACATGCTTAACTGCACTCAACACTACCTGTAATACTACGATGGATACCCATTTCCTTTCACCCATGATTTCCCGGTATGTTTATTCACTAAGTAAAAAGGAAAGAGACGTAATCGTCTCTGTTAACCATTCCTTACGGAATAGTCGGCATGTAACATAACCCAATGAATAAAGTAAGAGATGAAATCATCTCTATTAACTAATCCTTACGAATTAGCCGGTGTGTAAAATAAACCATAATTGAATAAAGAGACAAAATCTCTGTTAGCTATTCCTTACGGAATAGCCCGGCATGTAATATAACCCAATGAACTAATAAGAAACAAATTCGTTTCTGTTAGCTATTCCTTACGGATTAGCCCGGCATGTAAGATATCATACTCGATATCTAGAGCGAAACTTAATAGTTTCTGTAATTAATCATTACTGATTAGTCCGGCGTGTAGAATACCCAGCAATTGAATAAAGAAACATAATAGTCTCTATTAGCTATTCCTTACGGATTAGCCCGGCATGTAAGATATCATACTCGATATCTAGAGCGAAACTTACTAGTTTCTGTAACTGTCAGTACTAACCAGTCTGGTGTGTAAGATATCATACTCGATATCTAGATAGGAACATAATAGTTCCAGTAGCTGTTTTCCCCTGTCCAGCCCGGCGTGTAAAGTGTCCAACTCGTGATTCCTAGTTAGAGACATAGTAGTCTCAGTAGCTGTCAATTCTGATCAGCCCGGTGTGTAAGATATCCTCCCATGATATCTATTGGAATGAATATGTTTCCTAGCTTTTATGAGTGTTGTTTATATGATTGGTAGCACCTCTCGTGCATGGTGTGATTTCATTTGATTTCCCCAAACCCCGATATTAGTTTTAGTGGTTTACCCAACTGATCTACCATTGTGTAACCGACACACTCTGACGGTTAGGGAATGTGCTCTAAATAGAGTCTTAGTAAGTAATGATGGTATGTGTGGGATATGCCATCCCAAAAGCGTGTGCATGTAATATCCTCCTCGATATCACAAGTGAATGTTTCAACTGTTATCCCAAGTTTGCGTATTCTAGTGATCTTAACAAAGTGTCATAAGAACATGTCTTTTACCTGATGTTAGTGATCTGTGAATGATCCTGTTATCATGAAATTACATTATCATGATGATCATTCTTGTCATTAGTAGTTGTTATTGGCTTGTTATTCCATGACTTTCTTGTTGTTCTATCGTGTAAGAACTATGCGCAGTTGTAAGATATGTTCTTAACAACTCACATCATCTTATGTGTTACTGTGTCATAATTCTAGGTTAGCATGTAGTATCCTAGTTATTTCAGGTATGATAACGTCAAACAAGCAAGCATGTAATGATAACCGATAATAAAGGTAGACAATTATTATTTAAATCATGAAATAAGCAACACGTTATTAGAAACTTTTAAATAAATAAAAGTTAAGCATGTTTCTCAGCCCCGAGCTTTGAAATTAGTAAAGATTAAGAAAAGGGGCATATGAACTCACCTTGTAGCAGTTGGGTTTGACTCGACCTAAATTAGAATGCACGCACTCTTGATTGTAATTGTTGGTGTGTTTTCACGATCCTGTATTGGTTTCACGTTGTTGTAACTTGTAAGTATAAGTTTGTAGGGTTTTGTGTGTGTAGGTGTAGGTGTTAGCCCTAAAGTTGGCTAACACGCGTAAGACTTGGTCATGATCCCCGTTCGGTCCCGCATATTTGATTTAAGTCAATAACATTACAAGTTATCATCTTGCAGATTTGAACTTGATTTATTCTTGAAATTTGCAGATCTTGTCATTAGTTATAAGCCATTTTCTTTGATAAAAGACTTAGTGCTTATTTTCCAATTCCACCTTGTTGATCTTGTACCTTTTGAACATTTATTGCATAATTATGAATTAATTAAACAAACATTCTTTTGACATATAGTGTTTTGATCTTATGAAATGTATTAAACCCATGTGGGCCTAAAATGGAATGTGGACCGAACAATGTGACCAAATTACTTGTTGGGCCTCCGTGTAACAAGTTGGGCCTTGGGCCCAAACCTATGGGCCTTGGAATAGTCTTGAACGATTGAGAGTTGTTAGGCCTATTTGGAATATGTGGCCCAATGATATGGGCTGTTGAAATACAAGGACCCGGCCAAGTGTTACAAGGCCTAGTAATCAAGTGGCCTTGTGGGCCTCTATTGGGCCACGAGGGTATTGTTGGGCCAGAGGTGGGCCCAGGAAAGAATTGTTGGGCCTGAAGTTACAATGGGTTGTAGGAACCATAATTGGGCCAGAAGTAGGCTATTGACCAAGTCATTTGCAAAGTGGCCCCAAGGTTAGGACAAATGCCTTAAAAGGAGGCCTTGGGGTCAATTTCTGTGGGCCTTGGGCTGAATTTGCTGGGCCCCATGTATTTCATCAAGGCTCGAAGTAAATTAGACCTTGGACCCAACTGGGCCTGGTTCATTTGGGCTGGAATCAAGTGTGGGCCAAAATCAAGAAAATCAAGGGCCATTTAAGTGAGTGAGCTAAGTGTAAAGGCCAGGTTAGTCCAATTAGGCTGAATGATCAATTGGACTCAAGTTGGGCCAAGGTGGATCGAAATCAGAATTTGGGCCAGCAGTGGCCCTGGTAATATAATGGGCCTGTTAAGTGTGATTGGGCCTAGAAAATGGTTATAGGGCAAATATGTTACTGGGCTTAAAGAGGTGTGTATGGGCTGGAACTAGATAACTAGGTAATATGGCAGTTGCTAGTCAAACGAGTCACATGGTTTGTAGGTGGGTATGTGGTTGCATTCTGAGATGGACCGAGTAAGGTGTTGGGCCAACTATTGGGTTGCATCCCTACCTGGGCCAAACAGATGTGGGCCAAGTAAAAATCCTGGCTCCCTGGTGGATGCCTTAGCCGTCTGTTTCCTTGTGTAAACTGAGGGTCATCTAGATTTTTCTAGGCCAAGTGATGTTATACAGGTCGAAGGATCAAGTCTCAGCCGAAAGAAAGGAGTGTTAGCCGGATGAGTTGATGTTGATGTCGAATGAGCATATCCTTGCCGAATGGATAGGGACGAATGAAGCTGCGGGGTCGAATGAAGCTGGTATAGGCCGAATGTCAAGGACCCAGCGAATGGAGATGGATCCTGGCCGAATGAAGATGGCAAGTGAATGGCTCAGTCGGCCACTTTTGTCTTTCGGCTATAAGCCATTCGCCGGTCTGTAGGGAGGCCATTCGACCGGCCTGTGTGGCTCCCTTCGGCCGCGGCTTGAGCCAGCAAGACAACCCCAAATCCGAGGCCCCTCAAGCGGTTTGAGGTTTGTGGGTTCTAAGGCTGGTCTTTGTGGTTGTAGGGTTCAAGTTCAAAGGTGTTTGACCGGCTAGATGGGTGGGGCGGCCAAAGGGTTAGAAAACCCTAATTTTCGTGACTTTTGTGGCTTCATACCTCGAATTCCAGTAGTGTTCAGCTTAGATCGGTTGTACTTTCATGTAGAGGGTGATGAGAGCTTCAAGTAGGTTCAAGAATGGAGTGATTTGGTGAAGAAATGAAGAAGTTATGGAGGTTTGAAGTTGGAGAAAATGGGGGTTTTCTCAAAACCGGGAATTGGATTTTAGGTGAGGAAGATGAAGTGGGAAATGAGTAAATTTGACTCATTTATGGTTATTTATACCCCGACGGTGTTCGGGTTCGTTTTCGTTGCTCGGTTCGTTAATTCGTCGCGTAACCGGAAAATTAAGTGTAATTAAACTAAATAAATAAAAATGCTATTTTAATTAATTTGATGAGTTTCAAAATTGTAAAATGTTAAATATTTTATTTTATTAAATTTATTATCGTTCGTGTCAGGTTTCGTTTACGATTTCGTCAGATCGTGTCACTTACGCGCGTCTTCGTACAGAGCGCTAACTGTACGAACACGATCGTACGTTTCACTTTCTGATTTGGTTTTCTAATTATCATTTATCGTTCAGAACGTTAAACTCACAGATATGTTTGTGTGAATCGTCACCCACGCAAACACGCTGTCAGTTTAATTATTCTAAAACGACACTGCAGAATCTGATTTGAATTGTGTTTCCTCACTGTCGGACTCAACTGAACATCCTGTTATCACTTTGCTGTCACATTGTATCGTCGGTCATCTGATTCCTGTCATCTATGGATATCAGATCGAAACCGATTTGTTATTGTTTTTCGTTTGCACACTGTTGTTTCTCTTGAGTTGTTGTATCTATTGTATTTAAGTTTTCACTTAAACACCTACAACTGTGACTTGTTTTCTGATTTCTGTCATCGCACTACTGTTTACGCACTGTATTCACACACAGTACATGGTGAAAGCACACCGTACGGACTTGTCGTACGGTTTAGTACTAGTTGTCACAGTCTCCCCTTGTTAAAGAAATTTCGTCCCGAAATTTAAGCGTAGTTATCGGGTACTACTTTTTCTTTGCATAGATGGAGATGTTTTGATATCACGTGTTTCTCATGTTCTCATGTTTATGCTAAATTGCATTTAGAGTTTCCCCGAGTCTGTTCGATGTGATACTGATTCGCTTTCTGTCTCTCGACCGTAAGATCCGAAATGTTTATGTTTCTTGAAAGAACATTGTTCGTATGTGACCTAGTCCTCTTTAGGAGCCTAGGATTTTGTGTGTGGTCATAACATGAGCAGACTTGATTTCATTGTCCTTATCAATCCAAGAATATCAAGTCTATTGGAAGTGTAAGGTAGTTTGGCATCATGTTCCTTAGCTGTTTGTATACACTCCCATAGTGGCATCTCCTGGTGTTACATAGTTCCATGATCTATAATGTTCACTATGATTCTCATGCTCGTGTGTTATTCCTGTCAGGAGAAGCCTCTCGTTTCTCCCCTTGTTAGAATGAATTCGTATATTGTCAGATAAGACAACATTGACGGATCCAATACTGAAACTTGTGAATGTATCTCTGTCGTTCATTGTAATGACATAAAGAGGTTTCATTGGATTAGATGACTACGTCCCTATCAAGGACAAACATCAGTTCCAATGATGGTATTGACACCACTCGTGTCCATCACTTTGAATTTCATGGCATGTATTTGTTCACTAAAGATAAGTGAACAGTAAGTGCATGTCATTCAGTATAAGAGATATCCGAGTGTTGCCCCCAATTGCGAGTAAGTTCTAAACTAACTCTGAAGAGGCAATGATAATCTATGCTAGTATTAAATATACAACTGCAAAGATTTTAAATGAGAAGTGTACCAGTGTTGGTGTCAGTGTCTTGGCGTGCAGTAGCAGCTCCAATTTGAAATGCACGTCCCCTCGGTGCTTGTCCTCTCGGTAGCACCCTTTTTGGGCAGTCCTTCGCATAGTGTCCTGGTTCCCCGCAGGTGTAACAGGAAATGCGATCATTGTGTACAGCGGTCTGTGCCACTGCTTGGTTTGCCCTGTGTTGTGTGGCCTGCCCCTTGCAAAATTTTTCCCAGTGCCCCTTTTTCCCACAATAAGTGCATTACCTGCACCCTGTGTCAGGTTGATGATGATAGTTGCACTTATTGCAGAATGGAGCCGTGCCAGAATAAGATCCACGATTCTGCGGTGGTTGGTTGAGCACAGCTTGTTTGGTAGTGGTGGTTGTTGCGAAATTCTTAACGACTTTTCGTTTCTTGTTGGAGGGTTGCTCTAATCCCTCAGTAGTTCCAGATTCCCTCTTGAGTGCACCAGAGGCAACCATTACATCGGTCAGGGAAGCTGATAGCGTAACAGCCATCTCCAGTGTGGTTGGGTGGGCGGCAATCACATGCCCTCGAATGCATGGCGGTAGTCCACTGACATACCGTTCAATCCTTTTCTCGAGTGTTGGCACAATATCCGGTGCCAATGTTGCCAGTTCATGAAATCTGGTGGTGAAAGCTAGATGTTCAGCACCAATCATCACATGGTTGAGTAGTTCAGTCTCAACCTTCTTGAGTTCGTTCCTCGGGCAGAATTCACCCCTCAACAATGTCTTAAAATCCTCCCAGGCATCGCCAATGCCTCATCTCTTCCTCTGGTTTGAACCTGGGCATTCCACCAGGTTAGTGCTCGATTCTCAAACGATCCCGCAGCATACCTCACGCGGTGTTGATCAGGACAGCCGCTAATATCGAGAGTCGTTTCCATCTTCTCGATCCATTGGATCAAGCCGACGGCTCCCTCAGTGCCACTGAAGGTTGGTGGCTTGCATCCTACAAAATTCTTGTAGGAGTAATCCTGACCTTGCCGGGTGTTACCACTGCCTTCTCCAGTTGAGTTGGTAGCGTTGTTGCTGTTGTTACTGTTATCCGATTCATCATTTCTGGAATTACATCTCTCAGTTGACTAGTCAAGAGAGTGGCCAGTGCCACAGTAGCAGGGTCCAGCTGGAGATGCGGTGGTGGTGGTGGTGGAGGAGGAGGTGGAGGTGGTTGTGTAGGAGAGTCAGGCGGTGTCGGTGTCGATGAGTGCGGAGCTGAACCTTGAGTCAGCGGTAATAGCGGTGGTTGTCTCCTCGGCGGCATTCTGATCATAACCGAAAGAAAATCGGTTAGTGCAGTGATCAGATGCAGAAGACATATGCAAATAGAATCCTATGTTGTATGTTCACTACATGAGGGTCCCTAGGTTATAGTCTAGGCCAAACCGTTTAAGTAATATGACCTATATTTCTCTATAACCATGGCTCTGATACCAATCTGTAACACCCCGGGCCGGCGGGAACGGATCGGGTTTTCCCGTCGGGCGGAAAGTTCCCGGGGCGCGATATCTTGAATGATAATCGAAATGATCAGATTGTTTACATGGCACATGATAAATACGAGAAATGCTAATACGACATATAATATAGAATTACAAAGTTAAATTACACAGTACGTGTTCATAATTTAACTAAGTAAATCTATTCCAAAAGAATCGTGTAGTTTCTATCTTGTAACTGTACAAGATATGAAAAATAGATTCACAATGTCATCAAAATGTATGCATCCAAAAATAAGCTAGGTCTTCTAAGAGTCCTCTAGCTTAAACACTGATACTTGTTAACTAGACCTGTCCGTCACCTGAGAAAACATGCATTTAAACAAGGTCAACACTAGGTTGGTGAGTTCATAAGTTTAGTAATCGAAAACCATTGAAATCATGTCAATCATGTTCACAGCGTTTCACACAAAGTGTATTGTTAATTGAATCCCATGTTTCACACAATGTCCTCTCCATGGTTATATGTACAGATAATGTCTCATCCAGTCAAGCATGCTTATATATAGGGGCATACGAAAGGGTCAAGCCCAGACGCCACCCCACCACATGCTTAACTGCACTCAACACTACCTGTAATACAACGATGGATACCCATTTCCTTTCACCCATGATTTCCCGGTATGTTTATTCACTAAGTAAAAAGGAAAGAGACGTAATCGTCTCTATTAACCATTCCTTACGGAATAGTCGGCATGTAACATAACCCAATGAATAAAGTAAGAGATGAAATCATCTCTGTTAACTAATCCTTACGAATTAGCCGGTGTGTAAAATAAACCATAATTGAATAAAGAGACAAAATCTCTGTTAGCTATTCCTTACGGAATAGCCCGGCATGTAATATAACCCAATGAACTAATAAGAAACGAATTCGTTTCTGTTAGCTATTCCTTACGGATTAGCCCGACATGTAAGATATCATACTCGATATCTAGAGCGAAACTTAATAGTTTCTGTAACTAATCATTACTGATTAGTCCGGCGTGTAGAATACCCAGCAATTGAATAAAGAAACATAATAGTCTCTGTTAGCTATTCCTTACGGATTAGCCCGGCATGTAAGATATCATACTCGATATCTAGAGCGAAACTTACTAGTTTCTGTAACTGTCAGTACTAACCAGTCCAGTGTGTAAGATATCATACTCGATATCTAGATAGGAACATAATAGTTCCAGTAGCTGTTTTCCCCTGTCCAGCCCGGCGTGTAAAGTGTCCAACTCGTGATTCCTAGTTAGAGACATAGTAGTCTCAATAGCTGTCAATTCTGATCAGCCCGGTGTGTAAGATATCCTCCCATGATATCTATTGGAATGAATATGTTTCCTAGCTTTTATGAGTGTTGTTTATATGATTGGTAGCACCTCTCGTGCATGGTGTGATTTCATTTGATTTCCTCAAACCCTAATATTAGTTTTAGTGGTTTACCCAACTGATCTACCATTGTGTAACCGACACACTCTGACGGTTAGGGAATGTGCTCTAAATAGAGTCTTAGTAAGTAATGATGGTATGTGTGGGATATGCCATCCCAAAAGCGTGTGCATGTAATATCCTCCTCGATATCACAAGTGAATGTTTCAACTGTTATCCCAAGTTTGCGTATTCTAGTGATCTTAACAAAGTGTCATAAGAACATGTCTTATACCTGATGTTAGTGATCTATTGAATGATCCTGTTATCATGAAATTACATTATCATGATGATCATTCTTGTCATTAGTAGTTGTTATTGGCTTGTTATTCCATGACTTTCCCGTTGTTCTATCGTGTAAGAACTATGCGCAGTTGTAAGATATGTTCTCAACAACTCACATCATCTTATGTGTTACTGTGTCATAATTCTAGGTTAGCATGTAGTATCCTAATAATTTTAGGTATGATAACGTCAAACAAGCAAGCATGTAATGATAACCGATAATAAAGGTAGACAATTATTATCTAAATCATGAAATAAGCAACATGTTATTAGAAACTTTTAAATAAATAAAAGTTAAGCATGTTTCTCAGCCCCGAGCTTTGAAATCAGTAAAGATTAAGAAAAGGGGCATATGAACTCACCTTGTAGCAGTTGGGTTTGACTTGACCTAAATGAGAATGCACG
This sequence comes from Mikania micrantha, assembly GCA_009363875.1. NCBI lineage: Eukaryota > Viridiplantae > Streptophyta > Magnoliopsida > Asterales > Asteraceae > Mikania > Mikania micrantha. The sequence goes on from CM018681.1 coordinate 35,569,536, forward strand.
CACTCTTGATTGTAATTGTTGGTGTGTTTTCACGATCCTGTATTGGTTTCACGTTGTTGTAACTTGTAAGTATAAGTTTGTAGGGTTTTGTGTGTGTAGGTGCAGGTGTTAGCCCTAAAGTTGGCTAACACGCGTAAGACTTGGTCATGATCCACGTTCGGTCCCGCATATTTGATTTAAGTCAATAACATTACAAGTTATCATCTTGCAGATTTGAACTTGATTTATTCTTGAAATTTGCACATCTTGTCATTAGTTATAAGCCATTTGCTTTGATAAAAGACTTAGTGCTTATTTTCCAATTCCACCTTGTTGATCTTGTACCTTTTGAACATTTATTGCATAATTATGAATTAATTAAACAAACATTCTTTTGACATATAGTGTTTTGATCTTATGAAATGTATTAAACCCATGTGGGCCTAAAATGGAATGTGGACCGAACAATGTGACCAAATTACTTGTTGGGCCTCCGTGTAACAAGTTGGGCCTTGGGCCCAAACCTATGGGCCTTGGAATAGTCTTGAACGATTGAGAGTTGTTAGGCCTATTTGGAATATGTGGCCCAATGATATGGGCTGTTGAAATACAAGGACCCGGCCAAGTGTTACAAGGCCTAGTAATCAAGTGGCCTTGTGGGCCTCTATTGGGCCACGAGGGTATTGTTTGGCCAGAGGTGGGCCCAGGCAAGAATTGTTGGGCCTGAAGTTACAATGGGTTGTAGGAACCATAATTGGGCCAGAAGTAGGCTATTGACCAAGTCATTTGCAAAGTGGCCCCAAGGTTAGGACAAATGCCTTAAAAGTAGGCCTTGGGGTCAATTTCTGTGGGCCTTGGGCTGAATTTGCTGGGCCCCATGGATTTCATCAAGGCTCGAAGTAAATTAGACCTTGGACCCAACTGGGCCTGGTTCATTTGGGCTGGAATCAAGTGTGGGCCAAAATCAAGAAAATCAAGGGCCATTTAAGTGAGTGAGCTAAGTGTAAAGGCCAGGTTAGTCCAATTAGACTGAATGATCAATTGGACTCAAGTTGGGCCAAGGTGGATCGAAATCAGAATTTGGGCCAGCAGTGGCCCTGGTAATATAATGGGCCTGTTAAGTGTGATTGGGCCTAGAAAATGGTTATAGGGCAAATATGTTACTGGGCTTAAAGAGGTGTGTATGGGCTGGAACTAGATAACTAGGTAATATGGCAGTTTCTAGTCAAACGAGTCACATGGTTTGTAGGTGGGTATGTGGTTGCATTCTGAGATGGACCGAGTAAGGTGTTGGGCCAACTATTGGGCTGCATCCCTACCTGGGCCAAACAGATGTGGGCCAAGTAAAAATCCTGGCTCCCTGGTGGATGCCTTAGCCGTCTGTTTCCTTGTGTAAACTGAGGGTCATCTAGATTTTTCTGGGCCAAGTGATGTTATACAGGTCGAAGGATCAAGTCTCAGCCGAAAGAAAGGAGTGTTAGCCAGATGAGTTGATGTTGAGGTCGAATGAGCATATCCTTGCTGAATGGATAGGGACGAATGAAGCTGTGGGGTCGAATGAAGCTGGTATAGGCCGAATGTCAAGGACCCAGCGAATGGAGATGGATCCTGGCCGAATGAAGATGGCAAGTGAATGGCTCAGTCGGCCACTTTTGTCTTTCGGCTATAAGCCATTCGCCGGTCTGTAGGGAGGCCATTCGACCGGCCTGTGTGGCTCCCTTCGGCCGCCGCTTGAGCCAGCAAGACAACCCCAAATCCGACGCCCCTCAAGCGGTTTGAGGTTTGTGGGTTCTAAGGCTGGTCTTCGTGGTTGTAGGGTTCAAGTTCAAAGGTGTTTGACCGGCTAGATGGGTGGGGCGGCCAAAGGGTTAGAAAACCCTAATTTTCGTGACTTTTGTGGCTTCATACCTCGAATTCCAGTAGTGTTCAGCTTAGATCGGTTGTACTTTCATGTAGAGGGTGATGAGAGCTTCAAGTAGGTTCAAGAATGGAGTGATTTGGTGAAGAAATGAAGAAGTTATGGAGGTTTGAAGTTGGAGAAAATGGGGGTTTTCTCAAAACCGGGAATTGGATTTTAGGTGAGGAAGATGAAGTGGGAAATGAGTAAATTTGACACATTTATGGTTATTTATACCCCGAGGGTGTTCGGGTTCGTTTTCGTTGCTCGGTTCGTTAATTCGTCGCGTAACCGGAAAATTAAGCGTAATTAAACTAAATAAATAAAAATGCTATTTTAATTAATTTGATGAGTTTCAAAATTGTAAAATGTTAAATATTTTATTTTGTGAAATTTATTATCGTTCGTGTCAGGTTTCGTTTACGTTTTCGTCAGATCGTGTCACTTACGCGCGTCTTCGTACAGAGCGCTAACTGTATGAACACGATCGTACGTTTCACTTTCTGATTTGGTTTTCTAATTATCAGTTATCGTTCAGAACGTTAAACTCACAGATATGTTTGTGTGAATCGTCACCCACGCAAACACGCTGTCAGTTTAATTATTCTAAAACGACACTGCAGAATCTGATTTGAATTGTGTTTCCTCACTGTCGGACTCAACTGAACATCCTGTTATCACTTTGCTGTCACATTGTATCGTCGGTCATCTGATTCCTGTCATCTATGGATATCAGATCGCAACCGATTTGTTATTGTTTTTCGTTTGCACACTGTTGTTTCTCTTGAGTTGTTGTATCTATTGTATTTAAGTTTTCACTTAAACACCTACAACTGTGACTTGTTTTCTGATTTCTGTCATCGCACTACTGTTTACGCACTGTATTCACACACAGTACGTGGTGAAAGCACACCGTACGGACTTGTCGTACGGTTTAGTACTAGTTGTCACACTAACACTAAGATATTTGTTAAAATATGTGCAGCCAACTGCAGGGGAGTAAACTTCAAGCAAGGTGAAAAAAAGTACTCTTTATACCCTCAAACGTTTTTAATGACTTAGACATAAATGATCCTACAAAAAAATGCATTTCTTACAATTTTCAGGCTTGCTGCAGGGATTATTTTCGTGAAAGAATTTGAGCCCAATCAACAATTAATTGTTATTCAAACTCCCTTTTGAATGAGGTATGTTTGATCATTTAAAAGTATTTCCATTGTTCCTCAATTTGAAGTTATTGTATGTAAATTAATTATTAGCTATGCGCTTAGTGTTGATGTTAACATATTAATGTGTAGATATCAAAAGCATCTCTGGTACCTACATCCAGCTACAAAACTGATTTACCAGTTTGCTTTTGTTTTAAATGCTACATATGCTCATACATTTTGATTTACATGTTAATTTTGACCTTATGTTCAATTATTTTGCTAAGAATTTAGGATAATACGATTTGATTTGTTGGTGTATTGGTTGATTAGGGTGAGGGAATGTTACCTATTTTCAATACATGATATTTGATTCACAAGTTTAATTTGTCAGTATATTGATTTAATTTAGGATAAAATGGATTGTGGTTGGGTTGACCCACCAACATGTTGTATCGATTACTTTGAACACGTATCGACGAACATCAAAAATATGATGATAAATTGTTTGCTAATTCATTGTTTTCTACGGTTTTTATTTTATAAATCATACTATACATTTATAACATATTGAATTATTTATCATTTATCTTACATAAGTTAGAAATATGTTTTGGACTTCTGGGTTTAATGAAAAATAACTAGAAGATTTCGATAAGTTTTGAACATATGCGCTTGAAACATGTAGTTGACATGTTAATTTTTAACTTTAAACTTATATGTTTCTAACCAATTTTAGTTATTTTTGTGGTCGGATTTTTATTTTCTACGATCATTGTGTTTATATTTTTTTGTTTCATAGTCATGTATACATAGACAACACTGATGTTATAAAAAAGAAAACTAACTAAAGCACTATTTATATCTTGAGAACATTGATAAAGTTAACAACAAACTAACATTGCGTTATATATTATTGTTACTGTCGCCGCCGCATCGCGTGGGTTTCCGACTAGTATGTATATATATATATATATATATAACTTTAACATATGGCAAATAAGATTAGTTAGAGTTAAATAATGAAGATGATCAACATCTTGCTGAAACTTAGCTAGGCAAATATACTTATTGCATTATATTGTCAAAGAACTTATTTCCTAAACATAAAATAAAATTGACATTTGTGTTAAACAAACAAAAATTGATTGCAAATTTGTATCTGGAATTAAAAGATGAACTTTAATTCTTAAAACTGTCAAATAAAATTAATTTTGAATTTGGATTGTAGAATTTTTATGTTATCTCAGAGAAATATAATGTTAGATGGGCATTGAAAATTGTTTTTCAAATGAACTCAGTTATATTTCTTAAATTCAGATATATTATATATATAACTAAAACATTGATCTTAAGTACTTGATTGAAAATACTAAATTTTTAGTTCTCAATTTTAAGTATTTTAATTGCATCATGTGATGACAAATAATTGTAGATGTTTGGTTAACATATAAATATATGATTTGCGAAATATAATTTCATGGATATACTTTATTCATTCGCATTTTCATCACATTATTATTTAAAATCATTAAAACCCATTTTACACTGGTCCTATTGTATTTAAAAAAATTTTGTGGGCCTTAGTTCTTTTTAAATACACTACATTGTTTAAATTTCTCTTCATCGTCAAACATTGCTTTCCTGATAAACCATAAAAAAACCACCCTCTTGCGAACGAACTCCATCATTCTAAAACCTTTTACTGCAAAACACCTATTGATCATCCTTCAACACGAGTTTCTTATTGATAACTTGATTTTAGGCAGTGATTCATAGTTTGAATGTGATTCAAACTGATGTTTTTGTTGTTCGCAAAACCCTAGACCCTTCACATGAAACTTATCTAAAATGTTGAACTTTTAAATAAACTAATTTGAAATAAATATTATAAGTGTAGTTTAACAAACTCATTAAGTATCTTCGTTAATCATTCAATTTATAATTTAGACTAATTTGTTTTAGTCAGCTTTCAGTAAAAATGGCCTTTCTGTTGTTTTTTAAGGATCACATTGTGTGCGCATTTCTTGAGGAAACACTGCTGATGGGATGGAATATGTAGATGTTATTCAATTTTTGAAAAGATCAACATACCACTTTGCTTTGACGGTTCATCCAACAGTATACAAAGAAATGGTTGAAGCATTCTGGAACTCTGCTCAAGTGATTATTGAAGATGATATAACCAAAATTTCTGCTACAATTGGATATCACAAGTTTTATATCACAGAGAATTCCATTCTGTCTTGGCTTCAATTGGGTAATGAGCAAAGAGCTACAACTGAATATGATTCGGAAATTGCCTTGAACATCTTTTAAAATCTACTAGGATATGAAGGCAGATTTAAAGGAAAAAAAAATAGAAAACGGTATGTTGTGCCCAAGATGGAAGTATCTGCTACATACTTTTCAACACTGCTTGTCAAAGAGAAAAACATAATGGAATAATATTGGTTTGCAATTATCAAGAGCAATAGTTGGCTTATTAACTTTTAAACCTTACAATATGGCATCCTATCTTTTCAATGGTCTAATATCAAACATTCAGGAAGGATCCGGAAATTAATTTCTTATGTATCCAAGGTTCATTCAATGTCTAATCAATGACTATGTTCACTTCATTCCAGTCTTTGGACATACTTTATATTTGCAACACCATAATGTGAGCATTTTCAAACAGACGACACGAACTCACACTAGAAACACATTTTCAGGAGTTGATGTTCCAATGCCACAGATGTGCATTGATCTTCAAGCAGCTCTTCTTCAACCTGCTCACTCTTCACATTCCACTCAGCCTCAATCACAAACTTTTTTTCATCTTGAATAGCAAGGAACTTATTTTTTGCCTCATAATGATGATGTTACTTTTGATCCTTTGTTCTCACATTCCCTTATTCATTTAAATCCTCAATCTCCAATTCCACAATCAACTGAATTAGTTAATTTATCTTATGAGTCTAAATCTCATCTTTTAGGAAAAGATGTTTCAATTCATTCTACTTCTTCTTTTTCATCCAACTCAATTCTGTTCGGAAAACCTTCTCCACAAATCTTATCTCCCCAATCAAAAGTTGCATCTGGAGCAGAATATTCTCCAAATCCTGAAGAACTTTCTTATTCAGACTCTGTTCCACATATTTCTACTAATATTGAAATCTCTCATCATTCCACACCTCAATCTCCTATTCCATCACCTGTCGGAAAAGCTTTGTCTCCTCCACCATCATCTATTAAAATCAATGCTTTAATTTCTTCTTCTATTGAAGTACATCCTTTTACAGCCATCACAATTTCCCTCATTGGCCCTCTGACAGAAGAAATTAATCATTTAAAGCAAAAAAAAAATCATCTTCTAATCAAAAGTCTAAGAGCAAAATCAAAATAGTGTTTAATTGCTTAGGGAAAATTAAAGAAAAATGAAAAAGTTTTTGCAAGTCAATCTTTGAAGATTGAAATTCAATCTCAAGATCAGTCTGGATATCTTGACAGTATTGTAAGTGTTTTAGATAAGTGTTTCCATCAAGATCAGCTTCTCTCCGCAACTACACAAAAAATTGAATGATTCTGTAATAAACTCCAAAATCTAGAGAAGAAATTATCTGACAAGACACAACAGTTGAACTCTTCTTTAGATAAACTTAAAAATATGGAATAAAAACTCTCAACACAAAAATTATTGAGTGACTCACTTGAAACAACTTCTGATGCTCAGTCCAAACTGATTTCTTCTCTAAAATCAGATGTAGTTCAATCCAAGTTGCATGAAGAGGAATCATCCAAACAACTAAATATTATTCAATCTGAAATTTTGAGTTTAAAGCATCATTCTTCTCTTAAAGAACAAAAGACTGTGGAATAACCTTCACTATCTCATTCCTGGAATTTCAAAATAAATCTCTTCAGACATCTTTAGACTCTTTGGTCTCCTCTTCATCAAAGTCCACAAGAAGCAATCATTAAGATCTAGAGGACAGTTCTCCCAAAAAGAGGGAGAAAAGAAAAATGGATTCGGGTAATGATGTATATGAGATTTCTGATAATTCTAAAGATGATGATGATGACAATGCTACAATTGCATCAATTGTAAATAGATCATCAAATCAAAAGTAATTGAGCACTCTGACTTATCAGTTTGATCAATATGTGGTTGCTGCTAAGGAAGTATAATCCTTCATTGATCTTCATGTCTCAGATGATATTATCAATCAACTTAGATTCACAACAATCAGGGAATATCATTTCCAAGATTCAACCTCTGCTCAATCTCAACTTATTGAAATTACGAGATCTACCTATGAGCAAATGAATCTTATCAAAAGAAGGATTAATGAGTTTGAATCTATTGATTAAATAAACATTGTTGAAGATTTTACTCATATATATGATGCTCCTTCCTCCTCTTAAGAAATTTTTATATAAAGGGAAAAGAAAATTAACTGATAAGGAATTACCGGAGGAAGAGCTTCAAAAGAAAAGAAAAAGATCAGCAACATTATCTGAAATTGATAAAGCTATATTTCCTCCTTTTATTGATGAGCATATGGCTGCTGAAAAGCAACTGGAAAATCAAAAGCTGACAGAGCAAGATGATGATAAACATCTTATTGAGTATGATGAAAGTGATGACAATATCTTTAAGGCTAATGACAATGATGGATCATCACAATTGGAAGAGGGAGAAATAACAGGTGGATACATGTTAAAAGATGAAATTATCTCAGAATCAAAAATAGATGAAGCTTTTGTTGCAGCATTCTAAAGAGAGGCATAAAAAGATCCTCATATGGCTCATGCCATTTTCTTATTAAGAAATGACTATCTGCCTAAGAAAGTATTAAACATGACCGCTGAAGAATTGGCTAAAGAAGATGCAAGATATGAAGAATTTCATGGAGGTGCTGTTGATACAGAATATGAGAGAACTCTAGCAAATGAAAAGCAAAATGGCTGAAAGACAGGTTCCTCCTCTTCTCAAAACCATAAATGAAATGAGTGATGCTGAACTTAGAGAGTTTCTTACTTTAATAAATTATCCTACTAGAAGTTCCTCTCATATGAACACAAAAAGATTAAGAGAAGAGGTAACTGCAATACTTGAGGCAGAAAAGAGACAAAATAAAATGATCATTATCGATATTAAAAAGCTAAAATACACAAGATTTACATCTACAAGAGCTTCATCTTCCTCAACATCTAAGAAATCGAAGAATAAAGCTCCTTCAAACTGATTGATCCAAATACAAGAAAATGGTTTCCATATTCGGATACCACGGGAGAATATGCCAAGACAATCATTGAAGAAGGGCAACCATATGAGGAATTGATTGAAAATACGGAACGTAAAAGAGACGTCGATTCTAAACTAAGTACTTGGAAATATGATTATGAGTGGGATGCATTAATTAAAAGAGTAAATGGGTCTGTAAAATTCTTTTATGCAAACACTATTTTTACTCTCTGAGATCATGATCTTTTTGAGCTTTGTGATCTTCATTTAGTAAATCATGGCTGGTATCCTCGTGGGTATGAATTGGAAGCATCAATTAACAATTATATCAAGAAAAAGAAGATGGACAAACAAATGTTTCAAATGCTCAGCAATTTAAAAGACAGTAATCATTCCATTCTAGAGAAGGGAGAGAGAAATAAACCTGAAAACAGAAAACTCATAATGCAGTATTTTCCATACAAAGCACTCAAGATCAAACATAAAGTCAAAATCATAAATGGTGATCAAAATTCGTATCCTATTACAGCATGGTTCTATGATGCTACAAAATATGAATTAGTTTTACAAAGAACGGGAAATGGAAAAGAAAATAGTGATATTTATCTTTTTACTTCTTATGAGTTATAATAACTTTTTGATCTCATTTATATTTTGTTTCTTGATCAATAGAAATATGATAAAATCTTTAATAAATTAGCTGAAGCAGATTTATGCATATTGTTTCATTTAATAAAGACTTTGGCAACTGTATATGAGAAAATTGCCACAAGAAGAGCAATGTTTGACTTGAACATCCATCCAACAACAATTGTAAATATAACAGGAATGTCTATAAATAAAGATGGAAACTTAATTGTACATAGTTCAAGTCAAGGAGATATTGTTTTAATACAAAATAAGAAATAATGGCACTGAGTAAAGAAACAATTTTGAAGTTGAATAACACAAAAGTAGAATATTACAATGACAACTTTGAAGGACCTTCAATGAAGGTACACAAATTACATACATCTTTTGTATTATAAACCAATAATTTTGGAAGCATCATCCATATGGGGAGATTGTTGGGAATTTAATAGGATATATGTAGGACCAATTAGGATCTCGAAAACAATCCGGTTCCAATGGATATCTACTCGACAAGCTCTGGAATAGTGTGGAATCCTATTCCAGGTTTTTCCAATCGAAGCCAACAGCAACATTGGTGATCCGAAGGTGAAGGACGGACTTTGATCGAGAATCGAACACCACAGGATATGAATCAAACTTGGATGTGCAATGGCCGCTCTAATCTCCTAGGGTTTTGACTCTAGGTTCTCAGGGAAGAAGGAGGGCTCTCAAAAGTAAGGTTTAATGAAGTTTGTACATGTATATATAAGCTGTCATCATTCGGTCGAATGAGAGGCCGAAGCAACTCATTCAGCAAATGACTTGGCCGAATGGACAGGTCAATCAAATGATTCATTCGGCGAATTAGTCATTCGTTTGCCCTAGTCATTCGCTAGGCGTTCATTCGGCCGAATGGCTTCATTCTTAGAGCCATTCATCCGAATGGGTCTGTTAAACACATAGACTCAAAGTCAATCATAGTCAAACACATATAATCAATAATAAACATTAAGAACAATATAGAAAGACTACTTCCATTAATATCATAAACTTTATACACAAAGGATAGTACAAAATAGAACTAGGGACATTTAATGCATCTACAAACTCCCCCTTGGACCTAGTTCATCTTTTGGAAGTGTCTTTCTTGAAATGTTTGTCTGAAATAGCTTTCCAGTCGGCTCCAGCATGTATCCTGAACACCATACAAATACGAATGACTCTCATGAACTGCAGGGCTTGTTCTATGTCGGCAACATCGAAGAACATCTGATGGAAGTACAGAGTCTTGACATCACTGTGAGACAAATTGGTTAACCACATCGGATAAAAAATGCGTTTAGTCTCCCACTTTTTCTCTTTGGACATCACAATTACAGCGTCTCCAGTCCGCCCGTCATAATACCACCATTGGAAGCCTTCCATAAAGTCTTGACGCATCTTCCTCAATGGAATCTTCTTCATGACTTTTGGAGGAAGCCACTTCAGGATCACTTTATGTTTCCGAGCATCTCCATCTATCTCTGGGAAGTAATATCTTTCAGGTTGCCTAGGCCTGTAGTTCACCCACCTCTTTCTATACTCATATTGTAGCTGTCTGGAAAACCAGGCTAACATCCCTGAGCCATCTCTGTATAACATCTTCAAGTGGGCAAGTTGATTGACTTCGAATCCTGGCAGCGTCTTGAAATCATGTGGGTGCTTGAAATAATCAATTCCCCTTTCTCTCTTTACCGCATAGCATCCCAAATCATGAATGTATGCCTAGCTGAGAATCTGACCTCTAGCTTTGTAGCCTTTGGTCCTATATAGTTTGGTGTGTAGCTGGCATCTTCACATTACTTTCCTTCTTTAGGGTTTCCCAGTACGCTTTCCATTCTTCTTTTCTTTGTTGAATGTCATCAGCTGAAGACTTACTAACACTGACTTGTTCTTCTAAATATCTACTCAGCATCTCTTTAGTTGCTTGATCAAAGAGATCAGTGAATGTTGGTAGTTCGTCCTCAGCCGATGTATACTTTGAAGTTTCCTTAGCCGATGTATACTTTGAAGTTTTCTCCTCTGTTATGTCTTCCAGAATAACTTCATCAACATCATCAAAAATTTCTGGAGACGGCTCATCAAAAACCGGAACTGATGTGTCATCGATCACAACCTTGTCAGGATTCAACCTGAACAACTCAGCGATATGTTCCTTTGATAAACAGTGGACAATCTCCCCCTCCTCTTTATCGTAGCTCACTGAGTGCTGTATAATACCCTGAGCATCCAGAACCATAGTAAGTGTCTCATCCAGTCGACATCTCAAGGGCAAAGCTTAGATTTCCTCAGTTGCTGTAGGTTCTTCAGTCTGAGCAGGAGGAGGAGAAGGAGCTTTCGCACCCTTATCGTGCTTTATCATTGTGCGTATCTCAGGAGGAGGGGCTTGGTCATCATCATTATCATCATCATCAGAACTGGAAGAACCCGTAGACCCACTCCCTGATCCATCCTGATCATCACCATCAGAGTCATCATCTTTTTCTACTCCTCATAATCAACCTTCTCCTCATCAGATTCCTCGTTTTCTTCTTCATCTTCTTCTTCTTCTTCTTTCTCTGCATCTGAATCATCGGAGTTGGCTGTGGTGCCTTCGATCCTTGGAGTGCCCTCTTTAAGACTTTCAAGTTGTTCTGCAAGTCAGGCGTTCTCCTCTTCCAAAGACAGGATCCTGTTACTTAAATCAGTGGCAGTCAGGGCCAACTGATTGTGCTCATCAATGTATCTGAGCAGTTGTTCCTCCTGTTGAGCGGATCTCGCTCTCAGATCTGCCCGTTGATCTGCTGCCTGAAGTAACAACGCATCTTGATCAGTTATCCTCTGAGTGAGCTGAGCAATCAGTTGATCCTGATCTCTATTCTTCTACTCTTGCTCCAGGTTCCTTTCCATCAATCTAAGGACCATACTGTTCAGTGTACTCAACTGCTCGACCACTGACACAGTAGGTATGATCACATCAGCTCATGTGGCGGAAGGACTAGCAAAGGCAGCAGTGTATATAGGAGCCTGAACAATAGAGGTGGTCAGAGGGGCGATAGTAGAACGAGTCGGAACAGCCCTAGACCTGGCCAGTGAAGAAACTGCAACTGCTGCCACCGATGTAACAATCGTTGTAGCTGCAGTCGATAGTTCTGACCTCCTCTGAAAGAGAAACCTAGCCCTTTTTCTCCTGCCTGCGGGAGATGATGTAGCGTGAGTAGTAGCAACAGTAACAGCTGCAGTGGCTGGAGCAGAGGTACGTGGAGGATGTGAGATATCAAAGTCAGGAACAAATGAAGGATCAGTGATCTCTTCAAGCTCGACTTTACTTCGTTTCCTCCTCTTCTTCATTAGTCTACCTCCCACCCAAACATCCTCAAACTCATCATCAAGAGTGTCCTCTGAATCTGAACAATCTGCACCTTCACCTCCAGCCTCACCACCTTCATCCTCAGATTCATCTGAATCCTCCTTGTCTTCTGCTTAGGTAGTACCTGTCATATCAAGTGGAGTAGAAACTATGGATGTAGTGGTGGCCATAAAATCCAGATCCATCAAGGAATCAATATCCACATCATCATCAGCAGCAACAAATGTACTAACTCTAGCAACTGTGCTAACACCAACTGCACTAACCCCCCGTCACTTCAACCTCAAAAGTACTAACACTAGCAGTGGTAACAATGACATCAACATTCGAACTAAAACCAACACTAACACCACTAACACCAGCCCCTGCATCACCTTCACCACCATCTCCATCAACACCCTCATCACCAGGAACAACTATATCCTCCATGTCTGAATCTGAGTCACCGTGTCTCCATTTCCTACCAACTTGAGCTACGTAATCAGGTCTCAGTAGATGACCAAACAGTGTACGTACTGTAGGCTTCCTATCCTTTCCTCTGTATGACATCACTCTGTTGAGAGTAATGTCATTCATATGCTCCAAGTGAATAATGTCAGCATTGATCTTCGGCAAATATGGAAAATGAGCATCTATCAACTGCTGGAGGAACCGACGATACATGAGAAACTTCTTATCTCCCTTGAGTGCCACATTCTCCTTCATGTGCGAAAAGATCATCTCTGAGAAATTGAAGGGCCTGTTCAGCACCAAGGCAACGAATGCACACTGAATTGTCTCCCTCATATCATCAAAACCGCCTCTCCTAGATCCCAGGTAGTGAATGAGCACGTGTGCTAGATACTTGAATTGAGGAGACATGTATGCCTTGTTGAGAATCCAGCTCCAAGATCACCTTCTTACTTGCACCGCATGAAACATCCACGAACCAAGTAGCGGTCAAGCAGAATCGGCTGATCTAATGTATCTTGAAAGCCACATACCCTCCTGATATGCTCAGTAGATATAATCACATCACAACATTGTACCTTCCCTCTAATAACTGGTGGATCAACCTCACAGTCTATGTCAGCAGATGTCCAGAAATCCAGCTGATGAGACTGATAGGGGACATGAACAGTAGAGATGGCAGCAAAAATCCTGGAGCGCCTCAGAAATGTGATGATCTCAGTGAAGTGTCGTGCATTCGGCGTGGTGAGATCCAGATGTGCACAGATATTGTTCTTTGTCACTGATTTGTATCCAGCCATACTAAAAAGTAGAGAAATACACAAGTTAGTATCATTTAGTTGAACAATAAAATCAAATTAGAACAATGAACACTTAGATCATTTGGCCGAATGTCTTTTGGTCAAATGAACATATTGACCAAATGAGTCATTTGTCGAATGAGCTTCATTCGCCGAATGGCCTTCATTCGCCGAATGAGCTTCATTCGCCGAATGCCCTTCATTCGCCGAATGGCGTCATTCGGCTGACAGTTGAGATTCAAATTCCATTCGATAGATCTTCAAATCAGTCCACAAAAGTCACATTTCCATACTCAGAAATGACCGATTAGCACTTTTAAAACTGGTCACATGTGGGTTAGAGTTCATTTTGATCATCTATTCAAGAGCGTTAATTAGAAACCCTAAAACCCTAGATTCGGGACTGTTTCTGAGATTCCATGGTGAAAATTATGTTTCTTTGGATCCACAAGTACCTGTGATGATTGCACAATGATTTATCAGCAAATAAAGTGGTTTGGTCCAAGGAAATCAAAGAACAGTTGAAATTTTGTGGTTCGGGCGAATGAGGAACACACAGTGATGAGAGAATGTGAAGGGGAGAATGAGGGTAGTTCGGCCGAATTTACTATTTAAATAGTACCAGTCATTCATCGAATGACTCTAGCGAATGAGCTGTTTCTCCCCAAAATCATTCTCCGAATAAGATCCATTCTCAATGTTCATTCGGCGAATGAACCAACGAATCACTTCCTTCGACCCAGTTTGATTCGGTCGATTGACTCATTCGCCAGAATGAAGTCATTCGTCATGTTCATTCGTACGAATAAGACCTTGCACTCACAAACACGACTTGATTTCAAAATTTAACATTACGATCTGTTAAATGGGTGCCATTAAGAAGATAAGTCTGGTTGGTTAAGGATTCAGATATGACAGACATCCGAACTTACAAATGATCATCTTAAAACAAATTTTGAAAATAGAAACTCTTTTTCTGTTTTCTGAAGCAAATTACAACTATACAACTAGCAACCAATAACAAAGAAACACATATTTTTGTGAGAAGTCTATTGAGAAAATAACGCATACACCTTATCACATCAAATCAGCATCACTGAATGTTCAACTTCAAACACCTCTGTTTTATGATATGATTACTGATAATCTTGTCCAGTTTAAGCTTTTCAATACAAAACTTCTAAACTAATTTGATGATTACTCATGTTTTCTGACTGAGTTACCCATTTTATTTTAAACAAAAAAGATCAAAAGCAGTTTTTAACTCATCTCTGCACAACTTAGAACCTATCATCATAAATTCTATAAAGTTCCAATTTATTTTCTTTTCGTATTATTCTTTTGTCTCTCATGTTCAACACATTCTCATGGACGGCTTCAGCTAGGTCTTTACAAAGCAGTGTGGCACGTATACAGACTTGTGTTGACATGATTGACTTGTTCTATCCAAATGGACGGCTTCAGCTAGGTCTTTACAAAGCAATATGGCACGTGTATGGAATCGAACTTATTTTATTTTTGTATTTTTTTACAAGGTTAATACCAGCTTGAGTTTATTTTATTTTCTTATGATTCAATCATTCTTATATGAATGGACAGCTTCAGCTAGGTTTTTACAAAGCAATATGGCACGTGTACAAATTTGAATTCCTGAATCATTGGAAACCTTATTAGATCATATGATGACAGGTGTATGCCTGATTTGAGTCAAAAACTATTTCTCACATATCTGGTTTTCTAAAACGGATCCCACGAATCAGACTTTCTAAGTCATCACAAATTGTTTATACATTTTGTAAAGTCAGCCTATCAGTACATCTATTCACAATTCTCATGTGTTTTCAGCTTACACATTCACCTAAACTTTTAAGACATAATAGGCTAACACATTACTTTCTCAAATAAGACTTTCTCATTTTTATGATTTTTAATTTTTTTTTATTTTTCAAATTTTTAAATCACCTAAAACATAAAATCTTTTTGAGTTTTTGATTTAAAGAAATGAAATAACAGATATACTTAACAATGAAAAAATAAAACAAAATGAAACTAACTAATAAAATCGATGATCATTTGTTAGATTCAGATGAAAGAAGGACTTCATCCTTTTGAAAAACACTATTAGCCGATAGCAGATATAAAAATCTGGGTTTATCAAAAGCTTTTGTAAAAAGATCGGCTTTCTGGTGATCGGTGTGTATTTAACAACATCGATGAGTTTCTTTTCGAAACAATCACATATGAAGTTATATTTGATATCGTTGTGTTTGGTTTTCGAGTGCTGAACTAGATTCTTAGTGATAGCTATGGCGGCAGTATTATCAAAATAGATAGGAGTGTTAGAAAAATGTAACCCATAGTCCCTGAGTTGCTATTCTATCCAGATGATTTGAGAACAACAACTGGCAGCAGCAATGTATTTAGCTTCACAGGTTGAAGTAGACACCGACGTCTGCTTCTTGCACTGCCAGGTAACTAATCGGTTTCCAAAAAACTGACATCCCGCAGACGTTGACTTGAAGTCTCTTTTGCATCCACCATAATCTGAATCACTGTATGTAGTAAGCTCAAAATTATCATCATTAGGGTACCATAAGCCAAGATCCGGTGAACCCTTCAGGTACCGCATAATCCTCTTCACATCAATCAAATGTGATACTCTTGGGTTTGACTGATAACGAGTACACAAGCATGTGGTGAACTTGATATCTAGCCGAGAAGTAGTAAGATACATAAGAGATCTAATCATTCCTAGGTACAGAGTGGCATCTATTAACTCCACCTTTTCGTTTGGTGTAATCCCGTGATTAACAGCCAGCGGGGTACAACAGGTTTTGCATCCGACATACTAAACAATATTTGGTCTGATGAATGAAAATCCCTACCTCAGACTGATCCACCTGCAACCCGAGTTAAAAAATCATCTCTCCCATTGAGCTCATTTCAAACTTCTCTTCCATGACCTTCTCAAATTCCTTGCACATACTATCATTAGTAGAACCGAAAATGATATCATCCACATAAACTTGCACCAAGAGTAGATCACCATCCTTCTATCAAATAAACAGTGTACAGTCAATGACACCTCTTCTGAACCCGTTGTTCAGAAGGTGAGTAGATAGTGTCTCATACCATGCACGTGGTGCTTGATGCAATCCATATAAATCCTTGTCTAGCTTGTAGACTTGGTCACGATGCAATGGATCCTGAAACCCGGGAGGTTGACTGACATACACTGTTTCACTAATCACACCGTGAAGGAATGCACTCTTGACATCCATTTGATAGACTTTAAACTTCTTGAAGGATGCATATGCCAAGAAAATACGAATTGCTTCATGTTGAGCAACCGGTGCAAACACTTCATTATAATCCAATCCTTCAATCTGTCTGAATCCTTGAACCACCAGACGTGCCTTGTTTTGCGCAATGATCTCGTTATCATCCTTCTTGCAACGAAGAACCCATCTAGTGCCAATAACTTTTGCACCTTTCGGTTTGTCAACCAATTTCCAAACTCCTAACTTCTTGAATTGCAGGAGTTCTTCTTGCATGGCATCAACCCATGATTCCTCTCTCAATGCTTCGGTGACTGTGTATGGTTCAACTTGAGAGATGAAGCAAGAATGGGCACAGTAGATTACATCAGCAAAGTCAAGAATATCAGCAAGGCCTCCTCAAGATAGCTGATTTCTTATCTTAACCCCATCAAGAGGACTTCCAATAATGTTCTCATGAGGATGAATACGGTTGATTCTTCTAACAGGATGAGTTGGAACTTCAACCTATGGATCAAGATTTTTCAGATTCAAGTACTCAAGTCCTGGCACAAGATTGTCAACATTTGGTTCGGGGGCACCTGGCGGAATTGGGTTTTCATCTGTGTCAGAGCTGTCATCATTTATATGTACACTGGAAATTGAAGTGGATAAAGGTTGCGTTGGTTCATCAGGTGCATTTTGTGCATCATACATCATTTGAACAGCAACATATTCATCTGAGTACATGGGAGGCATATTGAATGAGTCGAAAAGACCTGAATAGTCAAACATCCAATCTGGACCTTTCCCAGGTGGGGGCATAGAATATCTCTGAACATCAACATGGTACCACTCCTCCACATTCTGAGTAGATTTGTTGTAAACTCTTTTAGTAGGAGAGATGTACCCAAGAAAGTACCCTTCTTCCACATTCTCATTGAACTTGCCCTGCTCATGTTTCTTAAGCATCGTGCACGGTGCACCAAAAGGTTCAAGATACTTAAGATTTGGTTTTCTGTTGTGAAGTAGTTCAAAGCAAGTCTTCCCATGTCTCTTCACTATCAAAACCCGGTTCAGTGTGTAGCAAGCATTTGCTACAGCTTCAATGCCGAACTGAACTAGAAGTGATGAATCAGCAAGCATTGTCCTAGCAGGCTCAATCAATGTTCTGTTCTTCCTCTCAGCAACAACGTTCATTTGAGGGACACACGGAGCACTAAATTGTTGAACAATGCCCCGTGCATTAAAAAAGTTCTCCATGTTGTGGTTCTTGAACTCCGTCCCATTGTCGGTTCTGAGCATACGAATCTTGAGCTTATAGAGGGATTCAAGTTTGGTCACCAACACTTGACTCCACTCAAACATTTCAGATTTCTCCTTTAGAAAGAAAACCCAAGAGTATCTGGAATACTCATCAGTGATGACTAAACAGTATTAATCCACAGATATACTCTTGCAGTTCATTGGACCAAATAAATCCATGTGGAGAAGCTCAAGAGGAACAGTGATTGAATGAAATTTCTTTGGCTTGTGAGACTGCTTGGTTTGCTTTCCCTTCTTGCAGGATACACAGACATCAGACAGCTTAAAATTCTTCAGAGTAACCCCCTTAACCAAATTGTTGTGTACCAAATGATTCATCTTGCGTAGACTCAAATGACCCATCCTCTTATGCCAAAGAATTGAATCTTTCTCAGTTGCCTTTGACATAAAACATGAAGTTGTAAAGGATGCAGTTGAAGCTGTGGCCATGTTGAGTACATACAAGTCCTGCTTATGGGGAGCTGACATTAAAATCCAATCTTCAGGAATAGTCACGACTTGCTTGAGAATGTAGCATTTGGAGTCATGAAAAAGAACTTTGTATTGCTTTTCACATATCTGTGACACTGACAGAATATTATTCTCCAACTGCTTGACGTATCTGACTTTGTCGAAAGAAACTTGGCCATTTGACAGAATACCCTCTCCTGTTATGAACCCGCCTTTATCACCGACAAAAGCTACGTAACCACCTCGAACAGAATTAACATTGGTGAGCAGCAATCTAACTCCAGTCATATGCCTAGAAGCCCCACTATAAACGATCGAAGAGCTGTTAAGAGCAGCTGTTGGGGCAACCTGCACAAACACAAGCGATTAGTTCATTTTGGGAACCCAAGCCTTTACAGTCTTGGGTTGACCTAGTGAGTCTCGGATCCAAACATCGATTCATTTACCATCAGGAATATCCTTGTCAGGAGTTGATAAAACCGAAGTCTCAGAAGACTTGACTTTCCAGACGGTGTTTTTGCTGAAAGAGTTTTTCAGGTAAATGGATGATGAGTTTGCATGATTGACATTGATAACTTTGGGAACATTCAAGTCAATCACTTTCTCTTTACCCTTGTCCAAAGGTTTACCATGTTTGGGTTGTTTGGGTTTTTCAGATTTTACTTGTTTGACAACATGTTGATTTTGCTGTCTTGGTGATGCAACTTTCTGTCTGATTAACTGAGGACAAAATCTGACAATATGTCCAAGTGCACCACATTCAAAGCAAACTTTGTTACCCTTTTTATGAAAATGTTTTAGTTCATAAAATGATTGCTTATGTGGTTTACAGACATTTTTTTTAGGCTTGTTCTGATTAAAACCCAAACCCTTTTTCCTATTAGGCACAAGATTATCAATCTTGTGTGACATGCATGCTTCATTCTCTTTTGAAGCCTTCACATAGCTTAACGCTTGATAGACTTTAGAAGATGAGATTGGATCACCTTTCATGACCACAGGTGTGTGATTCTGAGCAGCAATACAATCAGATGAATTGTCAGATTCATCCTCAGAATCTGAGACCCAATCTTCAACAATTATCTCCACTAAAGATTCCTCTAACAAGGAGGAACCTCCATCAGTAATCATCCAAATTGGATCAATTACTAATGGAGTTTCAACTTGAAAATCTTTAACATCTTTGTCATCTGGTGAATTGACAAAGCTGTTTAAGATAGGTGGAGGACATTTTTGATAGCTCGCCTTTCCCTTACCCTTCTGATCAGTACCCTTACTGATCATGTGCTCAATGATGTATGAGGAGCTTTCATAGCTCTTGAGCTTTTGACCTAAGGTCTCATAGTCACACTCGACTATGGCTAACTTCTTCTTTATCTCGTTGATGGTATTGAGATATGAATTGATAGCATCCTGCTTGTTCAGAACAGCAATCTCAGCCTCATGAAGTTGTCTGTTTAAAAGTTCAATTTTAGCTTGAAAATATTTTTCAATAGATTTTAAAACTTTGTTTGCCTCAATACATTGGTCGAGATCACTGATCAAATCAGCATAATGCTTTTGATAAGCAAGGACCTTGCTGTCAAGGTCAACACAGTTAAAACATCTAGAATAAGAAGATGAACATTCATCAGATACCAGATCTGACTGTGAAGTTGTAGCAAGAGTAGTAGATGAGTTTACCATCAAAGCAAACTGAGTAACAGGTTCTTCAAGATCAGCATCATAATCTGCTTGAGTGTCTGAGTCTGACAAGCTTTAAAACTCTGAACCAGACGTTTCTTCATCCTGATCTGTGCTTCTCCAGAAGTGCTCTCTTCACTTGAATCATCTGACTTCGGAATCTCAGCAACACATGCTTTATACTGTCCTCCCTGTTCAGAATTGAATCCGAAATCCCAATTTTCACCTTAATCTTGTTGAACCATCAATGCCTTGCTTGTATTTTAAGAACCAGCCTGAGCAGGAGAATCAATAGGAACAAGTCTTCTTTCTGGATTTGCTGAAGAAGACTTCTGATGCTAAAAAGGATTCTTCTTCCCTGCGTTCCTTGGTTGCTTGCACTGTCTTGCAAAGTGACCCTTCTCCCCACAATTGTAGCAAGTGACAGATGCCATGTCAAATCCAAACTTAGACTATTTGTTCAGGTTGATGTCCTTTCCTGTTCTTCTCACAAACTCCTTGGCTCTCCTAACAGCACTGGCAAGAGCCCACATGATATCAATCCTCTCCATGTCATCTGGGTCTATCTGAGAATAATCATCATTGGTCAAATAAGGTTTGCCAATCTGTCCAGCTACTAATCCATCATAGGAGCTGACAAGAGTAGAAAAAAGACCCATGTGCTCCTTGGCAATCTCTACCCTCACTTTATCAAAATTGTCTGTCTTCAGACTGGTGACAGGTTGATGATGTTCTTTCTGAGAGCTGGATGAGGAGGATGACTGACTGAAATGAATCTGATTGGAAGATGGAGCTTCACTAGTCTGAGAAACGAAAGCAGTCTTCAATGGAGCATGGGATGAGGCTCTCTCTACAGTAGGAGTAGAATACTAGAGTGAAAGATCCTGAACTTGAGCAACTCTCTTAGCTTTCCACTTGTTCTCAATTTCCTGCTCCTTCAATTTCTGGATGAAGTCATTGTTATCCATGTTTGTCATCATCTCACTTTGTTTAAGAACCATCAAAAATGACTCCCACTTAGGAGGTAAAGCATCTTCTAAGCACTGAATCTTCTCCTGAGTTGTAGTCTTGACTTGATGATTGAAAAACTCACTCAAAAGATGGTAGAACCGTGCAATCAGATCATCCAATGATTCGTTCCCAACATACATGAAGCTGTTGAATTCCTTTCCTCAAGGCCTTTGACTTGATGTTCTTCAATGCATCATTACCCTCATATCTCTGCTGCAAAGCATCCCACAAATACTTAGAGGATGTAAATTGTCTGAATTGATGGAAGATATTAGTTGCAATGAATGGGACATGATAGCATAGGCTTTCTTCTCATAACCATAAAGCTTCCTCTGTGGTTCAGTCATCCGTGTGAATAACATTGGAGTTCCATCTTCATTAAGTGGCCTTAGATAACCACCCTCAATCATCATCCATAAGTTAGTGTCCACTCCGTTTATGTGAGTCTCAAATCTGTATTTCCAGTGCAGGTAATCATCTAAAGATAGCAACTTGGGAGATTTATTGGAGTTCCCTGTCTCAGTTTCAGTCAGCAGCAATGTCTAAATACGATGGTTCTAGTTAGCCATTAATGCTAAGTCTTCCATAAAGTCAACAACAAAAATATCTAACACTTAGAAAAATTTCAAACTGATGGGCCGAATGAAGCTTCTAGACCCTAATGTCAGGGACCGAATGAGATACAACTAGTGAATGCACAGAATCAGGCGAATGAGAAAGTCATTATGACAGTTAGGCCGAATGGCTTAGGTGATTGAACTTATTCGGCGAACGAGTAGATCGAATGAAGCTGTTCGCCGAATGAGTAGGCGAAAAGAGCTATTCGCCGAATGAGTTGACGAATGAGGCTATTCGGCGAATGAAACTGATTCGGGCAAACCTATTCGGCCGACAGACTCATACGGGCTATCTGGGGTTTTTAGCAACTAAAATTGCGATAACTTTTGATCTAGACCAAATCTAAGCACCAAATTTGGTACAGAACATCACAACATGATTACTAAACGATTGGAATAACTGTTTTGACAAAAACACCACAAAAACCCACTGATTTTGAATGAAACAGTGACTTGGGGAACAAGAAACTCAGGGTTTTTGCAAGTTACAAAATCCAATTTCAGATCTGATGATTTTGAATGCAAATTGTAACATCAGTGCCGGAACCGTTACCGGAACAGTGATCTCTACAGTACATGAACAGTAAAACAGGTACGAATCATATACATTTTAGTACATTTCAGATTCACATCATTTATCATTGTCATTTTGTGTGTTCATAGAACAAATTCAGAAACAATTAGCAGAAACATAGTTCATAACAATGGTTCTTGAGTCAGATAATAATCCGGCAATACAGAACCATCATGTGATTATTTGTTTAGGATTTATTATGTATAAACGTATGTGAGGCCTTACGGAACAAAACACACGAATATCGTTATGTGAATGCTAAATTGACGGGTTATTCGTATAGGTGACGATCTGTACGAATATATCTGAAAGTTTAACGTTCTGAAGGATATTCTATAATTAGAAAACAAGATTGAAAAGTATAGTTATCGTCGTGTTTGTACGGGTGACGATTCGAACGAATACGCGCGACAACCGTACATTTCGATTTAAACAGTAAATTAATATTTTAAATTTAATAAATAGAAGATATTAGTTAATTTATTAGGAATCACAACCTTGTATAATTAAAAGATTTCTAATTTTATAATTGTGTCGTTTAGTTGCGAAAGCTACGCGAACCGGTATTTTACGCGAAACCGAACGAGACCGAACATCCGGATATATTTTAACCCATTTAAAGAATCATTTATGTCAACACCTACCACCACCATCTCCATCCTTGCTCTCATTCACGTTTTATGCCTCTCTCTCTAGAAATCGGTTCTCCACCTTCTCTCTAGAAAATCTCATTCACTTCAAGTTGGATTCGATCAAATTTGGTGCCAAGACGATCCTCTCATCGAATAGAATTCAGAAGTACAAGTATTTTGCGTGTTTATCTACGAAATCTAAGGTAATAATTCACTTTAAATTCGAATTTTAGAGGGTTTCTCAAGTTCTTGCGATTTGTCATTATAACCGGCACTAAAGCACTTAGAACACTTAGATCAGGTTATCACATGGGTTTAGAATCTGTTAGAACTAGTTTGTAACAGGTTTAGCTCGTTAAAACAAAGATGGGAACGCCAAAACCCTTACAGGTTCGTGGGATCTACTGGCCGAACTAAACAGGTTCGCTGGCCGAACCCTACACGAACCCACCCATGCAGCCGAACCCTGCATGGCTTCTGAACGAACCCTGCAACCTTCTGGGAGCCGAACCCTGTGTAGCCTGCAACGAACCTATAGGACCTGGGTCACGAACCCTGCAATGTTGACTTGGCCGAACCATAGCATCACGAACCTAGGACCCACGAACCCTATACTTTCCAGCCGAACCATCCAAGCTGGCCGAACCCTCACTTAGTTGGAACGAACCTTCTTAGTTGCGAACCTAGGGAACACTTGACCGAACCTTTACCTCATCATGGCCGAACCCTTAGGGTTTGTGGTGTTGAAATGTTAGCCGAACCTAAGGAACTCACCTCAAAAGGTTCGCTGCTCCTTGGGGTTTACCAAACCTGAAATGTTATCAAAATAGAAGGGTGATGGGTTAAGGGCTATGAATCCTAGTCTAAGGGTCACGGGAATGTACACACAAGGACTCAAAGTCTAGGAACGAGCTAAGAATACATGCATACATGAATTGTGTTGTATGTTGATGCATGGACTACTAAGTAGGGTTACTAAGATGTATGCATCTTCATGAAACACAATAACATATCAATATAAATGCAACATCTTTTGAGGTAGTCTAACACATGAGAAGAACCTTTTCAAGAAATCACATGGATTAAAAATCAAGTTGGATGATCAATTGGGAATCAAAGATTTACAATTGGGCTTAAATGGGCCCAATGGGACTTTATTAAGTCCATCAAATGATAAAAGTTTAATTAAATTTAAACAATGATGTTGTAATATCGAAATGAAAATGTGTGAATGCTTTCAATTAAAATTTTGTTTACTTTGAAATATACATTATAATAGTTGGTCTAATAACTTCTAAAGTTTTGATTAATTTGAAATGTGAATTATATAAATGGCATAGTTTTCCTTTAGTTAAATTTTGTTATAAAGGATTAATTGTAATGTTTTGGTTTAAATATTTATGGAATTGGTTGAATTGGGACTTTGTTATAAATAGACCATATAATTGTCTGGATTTGCTCTAAAAACAAAGGAAACTCTGCCGAAATTTCTAAAAATGTAAAGGTAAGTTATTACAACTAAGTAACTAAACTATGGGATTGGGGATCAAAAAGGATAACTAGGATAAATTAGACCTTAGTTACACTTAGTACTAAGACACTTAGTTGCACACACCCAAAGATCAAGTCTTAGGCACGACGACTACTATGCGTACTTATTATATTCTAATTTTTATAAAATAACTCAGGAACTGAAGAAACTTAGCTTACATACAGGAGCACGCATTTTGTGTTAGATCAAATTACATAGCAGCACAGGTGAGTTCATTGCCCCTTTTCAAACATTTTTGTTTTAAAACGCGGGGCTGAGAAGCATGCGTAAACTGTTATTTAAATTGTTTACTTAAATGCTTTTAAATTTATATGTTTTACATATATATAAATGTTATCCTAGACCATGTCTAGGAAGATTTTATGCAGGTTTACTAACTGATTTACTTATAAACTAAGTGAATAATCAGATTTAAACTAAAAGATTTGAACGGATCAAAACATTTCAAAAGAATCACATCAAACATTTTGGCAAAACAAGTGTGGGAGTTCAAGGAAATCAAACCAAACATTTTGACAAATCAAGTGGGTGAGTTCAAGGAAATCAAACCAAACATTTTGACAAATCAAGTGGGTGAATTCAAGGAAATCAAACCAAACATTTTGACAAACAAGTGTGGGACTTCTAGATATCAAACAAAACAATCTTTGCAAAGACAACATTCAATGTTCTACAAACCAAGTGTTTGTTGAATAACGAATCAAGTGTACAATCGATCAATGAATCTAGTATTCTATGATCAACGCATCAAGTACATCTTGTGACAGAATCAGACGAATCAATAAATCATTTTCAAGGGAAAGCCTGGGAAACATCAGAGATAGCATACGCCAAAAACATTGACGAAACATAAAATCCTGCATTTCAAGAAGTCCTAGCTAGACCGTTTGACTTGTAGGTCGTATGTTTGAGGATATTTACAGTTTCCCTAACTACTAAGTACCTAGATTGATAGACTAGTCTACTCGAGTATGACCAAAGGCCCCAATCATAAGGACTTAGATTTTATTAAATGTTTACTTACTTGCTTAATTACGCATTTATAACTGTTTATACAATTGTGTGGTTGATCATATTGTGTGATGAACTTGTGAAATCAACATGGATTTCAAATGATTGTAATGACAGGGACAACAAACAGAAGAACTTATGGGATTGTGTTAAGGGTAAAAATGCTTAATTGTCATTAACAACAGTGTCATATGCATATTAGTATGTGGTGGATGTTGGCTAGGGCTTTCCCTTACATATGCCCTATATATAAGCATACCGATGTGGATATTACATGTGGTGTTAATGAGGTTAGGGTCTTTACCAAAGGAGTTTTCAAATCATTTTCAACTACTAAAACTATATGAACTCACCAACCATGTGTTGACTTGATCTTTTTGCATGACTTCTCAGGTGACAAACAGGTCAATTAGGAAGTCATTTCGTTCGGACTAGGACTTCATATAGAAGACTAGTATTTTGGACCTGCATACTTTTGAAGACATCATTATACAATTTATTTTGTATATCTTGTGTAAATACAAGATAGTCATTTTATGATGTTTACAATAGATTTACATTGTTAAATTATAAACGATACTGATGTAATTTAACTTTGTAATTCTATTTTATTTAGCATTTCTCATTTATATCATGTGCAATGTAAACAATCTGATCACTTCTGATTATCACTCCCGATATCGCGCCCCGGGAACCTTCCGCCCGACAGGGACTCCGATCCTACCCCGCCGGCTCGGGGTGTGACACAAATCGAGTAGAATCAAGAGCCAAAGCTCTGATACCACTTTGAAGGACCAACTAGGAGCTCAGAAACAATCCGGTTCCAATGGATATCTACTCGACAGCCTCTGGAATAGTGCGGAGTCCTATTCCAGGGTTTTCCAATCGAAACCAACAGAAACCGTGGTGATCCGCAGGTGAAGGATGGACGTTTGATCGAGAATTGAACACCACAGGATGTGAATCGAACTTGGATGTGCAATGGCCGCTCTAATCTCCTAGGGTTTTGACTCTGGGTTCTCAGGGAAGAAGGAGGGCTCTCAAAAGTTAGGTTTAATGAAGTTTGAACATGTATATATAAGCTATCATCATTCGGCCGAATGAGAGGCCGAAGCAACTCATTCGGCGAATGAGTCATTAGTTTACCTTAGTAATTCGCTAGGCGTTAATTCGGCCGAATGGCTTCATTCTTAGAGCCATTCGTCCGAATGGGTCTGTTAAACACATAAACTCAAAGTCAATCATAATCAAACACATATAATCAACAATAAACATTAATAACAATATACAAGGACTACTTCCATTAATATCATAAACTTTATACACAAAGGATTGTACGAAATAGAACTAGGGACATTTAATGCATCTACAATATATGCTATATCAAAAATTAGTTTATAATATAGCACATTTAATTTTATGTCTATCAACCTGTTCATTATGAGCTGCTAACATATTTATATTCATATTAAAGAACATATTGACCTATTGTATTATTAATACAGTTAACCGTGTCTACAAATAATGTTGTGACTCACAGGTAATATTTTGTTATAATGCAACATAAGCAAGTGAATAACTGTTGCACAATTAGAACATTTATGAATGTTCAACTTGTGCACGGTCAGATCATTTGCGAATGAATAAGTGTTGCACAGTTAGAACATTTACGAATTTTCAACATGCGCACACGTAGATCATTTGCAAATGAATAAGTGTTGCATAGTTAGAAATTTACAAATGTTCAACATGTGCAAACCCAAACCATTTGCGAAGAAATAAGTGTTGCATAGTTAGAACATTTACAAATGTTCAATTTGTGCACAATCATATCATTTGCGAATGAACAAGGGTTGCATAGTTTTAACATTTACGAATGTCCAACTTGTGCACACTCAGTTCATTTGCGAAGGAATAAGTGTTGCATAGTTAGAACATTTACTAATGTTCAACTTGTGCACACTCATATCATTTGCGAATGAATAAGGGTTGCACAATTAGAACATTTACAAATATTCAACTTGTGCACACTCATATCATTTGTGAATTAATAAGTGCTGCACAATTTGAGCATTTAAGAATGTTCAACTTGCGCACACTTAGATCATTTGCGAATGAATAAATGTTGCACAGTTAGAACATTTGCGAATGTTCAACTTGTGCACACTAAGATCATTTGTGAATTTTCTAACTCTAATTTGTTTAGCTTGCAGATATGTAGAAAAGCTCTCTGAAGAACTTGATGCCTTCTAAAAGTGAGGCTGCTCACTGAAGACTAAGCTTTTACAAATGAATCCATGACTATCTGAACCTCTGAACTTTGAGAATTAGTAGCTTCCTGTTCGCAAATGTTCATAGCATTTTCAAGACTAGGATTTTTTTCCCTCTTCTATTGGCTGGTGCTGACAAGGTTGCTGCTGATGCTGACAAAGAATGACACCTAAGATGCTGACAAGATAATTTAGACAGCATAGCTCTTTTGTTTCATTAAATTGTATTCTGGGCCCTGATTATGATGTTTCATGGGCTCCAATTGTCTATAAATAGAATGTGATGTAGTAGAATTAGGTTAACACACACTGAAACACTGCTATCAGCAACACACTTTGCGAGAAAGTTCTAGAGAGAGAGATTGATGTTCTAGTGATGCTTTGTGATCGAAATTTTTTTTTCTGATCTAAGTTCCTCTGTAAATCAATTGACCGTTAATGAAGAATGAATTTGATAACTGTTTGATTGTTTATTTTTATATCTGCTTTCAATACTTGTGTCAACTAATGAACCTGTTTGTTTCTGACACTCAGTGTTTA
This sequence comes from Mikania micrantha, assembly GCA_009363875.1. Classification (NCBI taxonomy): domain Eukaryota; kingdom Viridiplantae; phylum Streptophyta; class Magnoliopsida; order Asterales; family Asteraceae; genus Mikania; species Mikania micrantha. The sequence continues at coordinate 35,597,963 of CM018681.1, forward strand.
GTAAACCTTAGCAGTTGTTGTCTTGAGATTTCCCGGTCCTGACGGTTGTTGTGTTTGAATGCTTATTTTAGAAAATTTGCAAAAAGTTCAAAGGTATTAACTCATTCATACGAATGAGTCACCCTAGATGTTCAACTGCACGAATGAACATGATAGGCAAATAAGTCATTCGTTTGTTCTCTCATGCGAATGGATGTCCGACACGAAGGGACATCCGGTACGAATTATGCACTCACACGAATGAGATAAGTATTGAATACTACGAATCGGTCTGATGCACCCATTCGTCTCTTTTTCTCTTCCGTTAACTATGTGTAAAACCTTATTCGCTAAAGGCACTCATTCAATTATAATCTTCATATTTTGTTGTTCTTTTGATCATTTCTGATCGTATAACCTTGATTGATTGTTTCAGGTACTATTGGGGTCATTTTTAATAAACTTCGAGTTGATTACGGTCAAAAACCGATAAACTTTGTAGGGTTTTAGGGTTCGTTCTTGTTTTCATCGAATAGACACCGAATATGAACAATAATCAACTTGAAACCTATTCTAAAACATCAATTGGACCTTTTTGAATATGATGTTGATGTTTTTGTGGTCTGATTCTCGATTTTAGAAGTATAGGGTTTAAGGAACCTTTGATTGAATGAATGAGGCTCATTCTTGTGTCATCTCACACGAATGACATTATTCATGAGTCTTCTCAGACGAATGAACTCAGTCCAACGAATGAGTCCATTCTTGTAATTCATTCATGTAACATGATCATTTTTATATCAGTCCCATTCGTCTGAAATTCTATTAGTGTGCAAAGGATCATTTTCTATGAGCCATTCGCACGAATGGAACACTTATGCTATAAATTTTCAATGTATTCACATTTCTGTTAATCTGATCTAACAAGTTTGTTTTCTTTTGTCTACAAAATGGAGAACCTCAGAGCATTTTCCAAATAACAACATTCAGTGCTCATCTTGACTCCTCTACTCCAAATGCTTCCAAATTCGCTAACATCATGGGTTTTCTTTGAAGATCGAGGATCTTCACAACTATTGCTACCATACATATTCCTTACCTGACTCATCAGAGATCATTCTGTGCCTCTACTGATATTGACTTTACAGCAGAGCCTACGGCTATCATGGCCATTGTTGGAGGAAGGGAATTTGTACTTTCAGCGAAGCACATCAGGAGGTTGTGCGGATTTCAGGACATGCCGGACCATCCTGTGATACTGGACAAGCACCTAGTACAAGGTTGCTTCCTATGATGCAAGTATGATGGTGACCTCACTGTTGGAGTCCTGAACAAAGCCCACATGTGTCCTTTGTTAAAGTATCATTGCCACGTTCTACAACACTGCTTGGGATCTATACATGGTTGCTTTTATGAGCTAAGAGAAACCTTGCAGTCAGCTTGTGTTGCCTTTTTGCTGAACTTTTCCTTCAACTTCTCAGTAAATGAACACAAGTAGCTGGCCCTGACAGTACCATCAGTGCCGAAACCATAGCCGGAACATCGACATATACAGTTAATCAGGTACGAACTATGTATATTACATTTGTATTATTAGCATTTGATGTCTAATACGAAACTATTATAGATCTATTTCAGAATCATGTCATGAATTCATGGTTGAACAGTCAGAATTGTGACAACTAGTACCTGATCGTCCGGCAAGTCCTTACGGTACGTGTAATTTCCCTGTTTACTATGTGTAAATACAATGTGCAAACAGTTGTGTGACAGCAGGACTAAGAAAACAAACAACAGTTGTATGTGTTTAAATGAAAATTTAAATACAACAAATACAATAAGTACAACAACTCATGAGAAACAACAGTGTGAAAACAAATGACAAAAACATATCAGTTGCGTTCTGATTTCCACAAATAACAGGAATCAGATGACCGATAATTCAATTAGAAAACAATGTGAATTCAATGATAACAATGTGAAAATAGGCAAGTTAGTTGAGTCCGTAAGTGAGGAAATGCAATTCAAATAACAATTCAGTTTCGTTTACGAATAGTGAACTGACAGTGCGTTTGCGTGGCTGACGATTCACACAAACATATATGTGAGTTTAACGTTCTGAATTATGACTGAAAAGTAGAAAACAAGAATCAGAAAGTGAAACCGTCGTCAGATTTGTTCGGGTGACGATTCGAACGAAACGACAGAACAACCTAATAATAATAAAATAAAAGAATTAAAAAGATTTATTAGGAATAACCACTTTCAAATTGTAGAAATAAAATTATTTTATTAAATTCGTAAAATACGCGTTCTACGTTCCGGAACATTAACGTAATCAAAGACGAACAACCGAAACGAAACCTAACACCCGCGGGGTATATAAACCCTAAATGAGGCATCTTCCTCATTTATTACATCTCCACTCTCTCTCTCTCTAAACATTAAATCCGGATTCTCTCTCTTTCACTAGAAATCCAACACAAAAACCTTCATATCTCACCCATTTCTTGACCAAATCACCCAAACTTGGTACCAAATCAAAGCTCTCATCATCCTCCACAAGAAAGTACAAGAAATTGGAGCTTTGAACAACCTGAAACAAGTTTAATTTGAGCTCAAAGTTTGCGATTTTAGGGTTTTCAAACCCCATGGTCGAGCACCCTTTGAATCAGTTTAACCCCCTCAAAACCCTAGGGAAATCACATGAAATTACTCTAGATTAGTGTAGGAACTTGGGAAACACCTTGTGTTGAGCTTAAAACTCGAAATGGTGGAAGGAACAAGGGTTGGCCGGAACAGGCGAATGAGGACCCAACAGCCCAGCCGAATGACAAGGAGCCGATTGGGTGAAGGCCGAATGGACTTGGGACCAAAGGGGCCTCTCAGCCGAATGATTATGGCAGAATTAAACACCATTCACATGGCATACCCATTCGGTCGGGGACCTTCATTAGCATGAAACATTATTCGGCCTATCACCTTCATTCACACAAGCTGGTTGTTGGCATGGAGCTCCATTCGCTCGACTTGCTTGATTCGGGTTAAACTTCACTCGGCTCACCTTCATTCGCATGGCAGCCATCTTCCAAGACTTAATTCCCCAAGCTTGTAAAACACATTTTGAAATAACACCTTTGGATAACATGCATGGTATTACTACAAAGGTGGTAAGGGTTTTGTTGAATTACATAAAACCTAAAACATTTTCTTCTAAAAATGTTAACTAATTATTACAAAAGTGACAAGATGATTTAGACTAACATCATCCGAACTCTTTCGTAAGTTGTTAAGGATGTTCTAAGTTTTAACCTAAGTTCCTAGGTTATACACTAAAATCATTATAAAACATCAAGTAGTAAAGGTTATTACATAAGTGTAATACACGGGAACTAGGATCCTATAATATACTAACACTTAAACTAGACCTTGATTAAGTGTAAGTGTATCATACCGCAACTAGACTAGGACTAAACATACAACAAGATCCATAAGTGTTTATCCATTTCTAAGATTAACACACACACACACACACCCATAACTTATACTTATAAGTTACAAACAATATGGAATCAATACAGGATTGTGAACACAACTTCAATAACAACAGTGAGCACGTGCATTTTCTGTTATTACTTAGTCAACCACTTCAACTACAAGGTGAGTTCATATGTCCCTTTTCTAATCTTACCGATTTTAAATTGCGGAGCTGAGAAATATGCTAATCCTTTTAATTATTTAAAAGTTTTAGTACAACACTTCAATTATACTATGATTTAGATAATATTGTTTTATCTTTATTATCGCTTATCATTGCATTTATGCTTGTGTGATCATGACATAATTGAGATATCAAGGATGAATCATGATAACATAGTTTTATGATTACATCAACACAATAGAATAATACAACTTGTAAGATTATATCTTATAGCATTTTATTATCCTTACAAGAATGAAAAATGAGATAACCATGAGATAACACTTTGACAATGACATGAATTAAGAAGAATGATATGATGAAAAGATAATTTCATGATATCATTCACCACCTGATTTAACTAAGTGTAGTAAGACTAGTTCTTCCAACACCTTGGTTACAACTAGGTGAAGACTATGGGATACATGAGACAATTACCAAGGATAAAAAGAATGATAATCATGATAATATAATTTCATGATACTAATATCATTTGTACATTTACTAACATTGTGTAATAAGACAAGTTCTTATAACACTTTTGTTAAAGACTATGAGAACATATAACACTGAGAACAGACAACATTCAGATGATGACAATGGGTGAACATAACAACAACTGATTACTATTAAACTGTTTGTATAAATCACAAGAATCATGTGTTCATGACTTCGTATACAGTTGTAAGTCCCTGCTAGAGAATCGTTTACCAGTTAACTTAGTGCGACTAGACCGACGATAACGTTAGTGGTACCATAAGTTTGACAAACCGCCGGCGAGTGAGGTCGGTACGTTGATCGTATTTTATCATTGGCCGGTAACGTATGACCGGTACCAGGGTGACATCAGTCAGGTTTGGTAAACGACACATGGTGATATTAATCTACAATAACTAATTGTAATTAAATCCTTCGATTTTATTAACTAGTAGACTGAGGAATTGATTTTCTCTCATGTCACATTACTGATAATAGTTTCGTTGAAGGCAATGAGAACACAAATGCTAAAGAGGTAAATTGGATGCATTGTGCTCTATGCATTCCAGGATGAGAACAATATCAATAAGTTAACTATCACTTCTAATATTATAAGGGAATTGCAGTTAATCTTACAATTGAGAGAATAATAATAAGGACAAGGTTTAATAAATCTATTTTCCTTAAAACATTGAGGGTTTATCATTACATAGGTTGTGATAATCTACTTCCTTCATACTCTCGTATTCTTTACACACATAACACAATGGGCGATGACACATACTATGGGTGAATTACATTTGGGATGAATACATGTGAGAAAGAAATGGGTATCAATAGTTGTATTACAAGTGGTGTCGAACTCTGTTGAGCATGTGGTGGGATGTCGGCTGGGGCTTGTTTCCCCAACGTAAGACCTCTAAATAAGCATGCTTGATTGGGTGAAACATTATTTGTAAGTACAACTATGGAGAGGACATTGTGTGAGACAAATGATACAAATATCAATGAGACTTGTGTATGACTATGTGATTGTGAAAGACAATGAATCAATTACTTTCAATTACTAAAAATATGAACTCACCAACCTAGTGTTGACTTTGTTTAAATGCATGTTTTTCTCAGGTGACGAACATGTTTAGTCACCAGACATTTAGGACTTAAGCTAGTGGACTTTTAAAAGACGTAGCTTCATTTTGTGTTGTACATATTTTGAAAGACAAACTGTGAATCATTTTTTGTAAATCTTGTGCAGATGCAAGATAGAAAACACAATGATTCTTTTGGGTAAAATTACTTAGTTAAATAATGAACATAACAATGTAATTTAACTTTGTAATTCTGTATCAATGTCATGTTAGAAGTTCTCAATTATATATCATGTGCCATGTAAACAACCTGTTCAATTTGATTATCACACGATATAGCGCCCCGAGAACCTTCCACCCTACGGGAAAGTTGATCCAGCCCGCCGGCTCGGGGTGTGACAAGAATCATATCTAACAACACATAACTATTATGTAATTTTAGTTATGATTTATTATGAATGAACGTATGTGAGGTTGTATAGAACAAAACAATAACGGACGTCGTTATGTGGATATTAAACTGACGGAGTATTCTTGTGAGTGACGATTCGCACGAATATATATATATATATATATATCTAAGTTAACGCTTAGAAATTACCATTTTAAAACGCTTAAAAACTTCTATCTTTAATAGTTAACGAATTGTTACGAAAAACGACAAAAAACGATGCAAGAAACAGAAACCGAGCGAGATCGAACATACCCGGGCTATAAAATCCCTTAACTTCTGTTTTTTTCTCCTCATTTTGCAGCCACTTGTTCTTCTTTCCTCAAGAAACCCGGCCACCACACCTCACCACCACTTTCAAACTTCAAATTTTCATATCTCTCTCATTTCACCACCAAATTCGACGTTCTAGTACTCAAAACGACCGTCAGAACGAGAGAAACACAGTAGTACAACTAATCGGAGCTGAAACGAGCTGGATCGACCACAGTTTTAGAGAGAAGTTGCTGATTTTGAGGGTTTTACACTATTCAAGCAAGGTAAGCTTCAAAATCATTTTTATCACTTCAAATCAGTTAGGATGAACACTAAAACAACCGTATAAACATGTAGATCGTGATTAGAGGAAGAAATCAAGATTTGAATAATAAAAAACGGACCAAAATTGAGCTTAAAGGAGCTAATTTAATGACAGCCACTGTTTAGGTGGGTTTTCCACTATGCAGTCGAATTTCTAGCTAGTTTTTGACCTTCAAACCTCTAGGATTTGCACTAAATCAACCTGGGGAACTAAGGAACAACTTTGATTGAAGATTGGGTGGCTGGAAATCGAGTTGGATCACCGGATTTGAGGTAAAAACGAACAAAATGTAACTGTTTTTGTGCTGGAATACTGTTCCAAACATAACAGCTTTTCAGTCCATCTTGGAGCTGCAAAACCCTTAAGATTTGTACTAAAACGAACTAGGATATTAAGGATTATATTAGATTGAAGTTTCGAATAGTTGGATGTCGATTTGAACTTTGGATAATTAGTATCGATGGGCTTCATGGCTGCCGAACCTACGGTCGAACATGTTAATATTGGCAGGGGCTGGGGCTGTTTTCTCATAAACATTGTTGGACCTGTGGTCATAGATATTACCGATTGTTGCCGAGATTAGCTAGGTTTATGACTTGCAAACGAATAGAACTTGGAATCACCTAAAACCTTCCATAATTGAGTTTCTAAGGGCTGTTAGAACATGGGGTTGTCGAGCTTTTCAAAGGAGTGAACCAATTTGTGGGCTATCAATATTGTTATGCTAATGGCTATGATGCAAGGGATGGTTATCGTGATTGGCTGCTTTCAAGCCATCCAAGTGCAATAAACTTGGAATGGACTTAAAACATTTAGAATGAATTTGTTGGAGTTGATGAGAACATGGGTGTGTCAAACAAGTAAAGTCATGGGGGTTTCAAAATGATTAATCTGTTATCACTTCTTCGACATTAAGTTTCTTGAAAACTAAATATATTTTCATTCTTTTAAATAAACTTATGTTTTCATAAACAATTTATTTTAAAAGACCTGGAATTATTAAAGAAAACCATGGGGTTACAATGTTAGAACCAATAAAGGTTTTAGGTGACCCTTTGGAGTGTTAACTGATACCAAACTCTTCAAAACTAAGGTTTTATGGAAACAAAGATGTTCTAAACTCTTTAAACACAAAATATTATGCTTTAACAATTATTGGGGGTTATCTATATGTTAACCGAAAAACCCTCATGACACCAACTATAACCTAAGGTTCTAAACAAATAAACTAAGTTATTTAACAAATACTATCAAGAAACAATACGCGAGGGAGTCGTGGATTGCAAAGAAACTAAAGAACAAGAGGAATTTTAAGTAAGTTCAAGGAAAATAACTAAGTACGGGTTATGTTCATCTCGTAAGATCAACACCCAACACTTAGAACTTTTTATCACATTGATATTCGACTTAGTTATTCAAAAGGATAACCTTAGTTGATAATCAACTCAAGAACGAACGAGAACGAGGTCATAACAAAGAACTAATGAGGAACTCGAAGTTAATCTAGTAAGATTAACCTAAGTCGTAACATGTTAACTTATAATCTTTCATAAAAAAATATAACAACTTATGTTTTACAAAAATATAAAGATATTTTTTTACATGTACCTTTAAGTTTTAAGGTTCATCATATATTAATTTATTAAAATGTTTTCAAAATAACTTAGATGATTTCTAAACATAATATTTGCAACATAAGGAGAATTTACAAATGATGTATTATAAACTTTATAAAAATAAGGTTTAGTTGGGATTACGCAAGGGATAAGGGTGCATAGAGGGTATATAACCTAGAATGGTTTATGAAGTCTTAGTAACACATTAGCAAGTATATAGGACACTTAGTTGCACACCGAGACCGAAACCCTATACGCGTCATCTTCAAATACTTATCGTATTCGAATCATTATAATTCAACACAGGTGCTGAAGATACTTAATTTACAACAAACGAGCGCGCATATTTTCTTGGTTAAATCATAAGAGCTACAACACAGGTGAGTTCATTGCCCCTTTTCTAAACATTTTTGCTTTATAAACACGGGGCTGAGAAGCATGCGTAAATTATTTTCTTTGGGTTATAATTACTTAAATGCTTTTACTTCATATATATTTTACATGTATAATTGTTATCCTAGATTTTGTCTAGGTAAACTATTTGTAGGTTTTCAAAATGGGTTATTTATTCATCATGACTAAATAACTATTTCAAATCAAAGAAATATTTTCAAAGGTCTATTTTCAATGAACTAAATATCAAAATCAAAGAACTATTTTCAACGGTCTATTTACAAAGAACTAAATATCTAATTCAAAGAACTGTATGCAACGATCTATTTTCAAAGAACTAAGATCTATTTCCAAGAACTGTTTTCAACGATCTATTTTCAGAGGAATGTCTGGGAAATATTCAAAGATAACATGTGCTGAAGAACTAACGATCTATTCGAACAAGAATGAACATGGACGATCTAGAACGAACAATAAAATCCTATACATCAAAATATGTCCTAGCTAGACTGACTGATTATAGGTCACATGTTTGATTATATTTACAGATTTTCCTCAACTACTAAGAACCTAGATTGCTAGACTAGTCTACTCGAGTTGACCAAGGCCCAATCATTAGGACTTAGATTTTAATTTAATGTTTATTTATTCATTTATTAAAGCATTTTAATTAAGTACGATCTATATTTTCCATGGTTGTCATATGTGTATGTTGTTGGCTAAAGCTGTCATTTCGGATGTTCACGGGTGGTCATTTTAGATTGCTCAAGGTTTTCAGCTCAGTGTGTGGGATGAAACGCTTAATTATCATTAATAACAATATTCTATGTGGTCCAGTATGTGGTGGGCTGGCAGCTGGGCTTGACGCTACGTATGCCCTATATATAAGCATACTGGATTGGATATTATAGGTGGTTGTTAATGAGGTTAAGGTTGTCATTCGATCAGATTTGTTCAAATTCTTTTTCAAATAAAACAATATGAACTCACCAACCATGTGTTGACTTGATCTTTTTGCATGACTTCTCAGGTGACGAACATGTGAACTAGGAAGTTTTTCCTTTTGACAAGGATGCCCAGATTGCGGACCTAGCATTTTGGATGTGCATATTTTGAACATCATTACACATATCATTTTGTACATCTTGTGCAGATACAAGATGGAAGATTTATGATGTTATTAGTAGATTTACATTATCAAATTATAAGCGATACTGATGTAATTTTACTTTGTAATTCTATTTCATTTAGTGTTTTCTCATTTTATATCATGTGCAATGTAACAATCTGATCACTCCGATTAAAATCCCGATATCATGCCCCGGGACCTTTCTGCCCGACGGGAGATTCGATCCGGCCCGCCGGCTCTGGTTGTGACAGATTGGTATCAGAGCCATGCTTATAGAGAAACATAGGACATTTATTTAAATGGTTTGGCCTAGACTATAACCTAGGGACCCTTCATGTACAGAACATAGGATTTATACATGCACTGTGTTTTCTGCATTCGATCATTGCACTAAATGATGTTCTTTCGGTTATGATAAGGATACCGTTGAGAAGATGTAACATCAGTGCCGGAACCGTCACCGGGACAGTGATCTCAACAGTGCCATGAACAGTAAACAGGTACAAACCACACATATTTCATGCTATTTCATATTCATATCAATAGTCAAAGTCATTTCGTGTTATCAAACCACAAGTTTATAAACAGTTAACAGAAACAAAGTTCAGAACAATGGTTCTTGAGTCAGATAATTATCTGGCAATACAGAACCATTAAGGGATTATTTCTTAGGAATTGTTATGTATAAACGTATGTGAGGCTTTATAGAACAAAACAGAACGGATGTTGTTATGTGAATGCTAAATTGACGGGTTATTTGTATAGGTGACGATCTATACGTATATATCTGAAGGTTTAACGTTCTGAATAATATCCAATTATTAGAAAACAATAGTGAAAAGTATAGTTATCGTCGTGTTCGCACGAGTGACGATTCGAACGAATACGCGCGATGACCGTACGTTTCGATTTAAATATTAATTAATATTTTAAAATTTAAAATAAATAAAAGATGTTAGTTAATTTATTAGGAATCACAACTTAGAATCACTTTATAAATTCTATTTTTATAAACCGTGTCGTTTTATCGCGAAAACCTCGCGAACCGGCATTTTACGCGAAACAGAACGAGACCGAACGACAGGGCGTTTTGAAACAATTAAATGTGACATTTAATGTCATAACCACCACCATCATTCACTCTCTTTCTCTCTACCACGTTTTCTCTCTCTCTAGTTTTCTCTCAAGAAACCACCTTCTCTCTAAGAATTTGAGCTCATTTCTTTGTGGATTCAAGCAATCTAAGTGTCAAACGTTCCTCCTGTTGAGTAGATCATGGAAGTACCGGAAATTCAAGCATTCATCCGTCAAATTGGAGGTAAATCCCTAAACTTACTTCGGTTTTTTGATGGGTCACGAACCTTTTGTTTATCTCTATGTTAATCAGGTTTAAACACATAGAAATGTTGAGATGAGTTGTGATAAACAACTATAAAACCCTAGAGGTTGATCTGTAACAGGTTAGGATCGAAATGAGATTCGTGATTACAGGTTCGTGAGGTTGAGAGCTGCTACAGGTTCGTTTCCAGTGGCCGAACCTTCCAAGGGGTAGAGCCGAACCTTTGAGTCTGCAACGAACCCTGTATCATCATGGGTACCACTGCAACGAAGATGGAGTATCCTGGGTCGCGAACCCTGCACTACTGTCGACCGAACCTTTAATTGCCGAACCCTTGGAGCGCAAACAAGAAACAACGAACCCATATCATACTAGCCGAACCCACGGTCACCAGCGAACCAGGGAGGCCTTAGGCCGAACCTTTTGTGAACGAACCTCAAGGGTTCGTGGGAGCTGAAGCATCGCCGAACCATAAGGGTTCGTTGGTGGCAAATTGAGAGCCGAACCTAAGGTGATTACTGAAAAGGTTTGCTGCCTCATTGGGAATACCAAACCTAATTGTTATAAGAACTTTTGATTTCTAATGTGCATGGAGCTTAAATAAGCATGCATGCATAAGACAAGTATGTGTGTGCATGGGAACCCACGTAACCCATGAATAGAGGGAACAACTTTGACTTATGTGTGGGTGCATAGGCTAGGGTTACTATAACCAAAGTTGTAACGTTTGTACATTTAGTCACGGTAGTTGTAAACAGTGTTAGAACAAATGTGTTTTCATATCAAATCAGTTAATGTGATTCATTTGTTCATAATGTGCTTGTGTGTTAGGATCTTTATTATTTAGGAACAAGTATGTATTATTTATTTACAGTCGAGTTCGCTAGGCAAGAACAGTATCGTATTATATCGAAACAGTGGTGGGACGGCGTCAGGTACGGCAGGTAGCTGGAATCTCGGGTATGCCCTATACATATACTGCGTTCGGTGTAATGGGATAGTGTTAGTGCGTAGTGTTGAGACGAATATTATGACAATTAATTAAACAAAAGTCGTAATACGTAAGCGAGACTGAGTATAGTTATGGGTGACGATCCATAATGATACGAATGTTGAACTTATAATTATGATTAAACGCCCTAATATTTTATACAATCAAAAAACGTATGCGATTGAGGGTATACACGTAATTGCGGTTGTTTAACGATCTGTCAACACATGAAGAGTAAAAAATAATTAAATATTTATTATTTTACATTTTTTTACAATTTTGAAACTCATCAGAATGATGAGAATAATAAGCCTTTATTTTAAATCGCGTAAAATACGCGTTACGTTCCGGAAACGCGAACCGAGCGACCGAAACGAACCCGAATACCACTCGGACTATAAAAGCCTTGAACAAGGCTATTTCTATCATTAATTTCAGCCAACCACCTCTCTCTCACTAGAAATTCGTCTACCCTCTCTCTCTAGAAAACCGAGCTTCAAACGCGAATAACTCGCTCGTCTCTCAACGGATTTTGGTGTTCTCGGTGTCCACGCGTAGCTCTCGACATCCTCTAAACAGAAGTACAAAGGATCGGAGGTTTTAGCCGGCCAAAAACGACGTATGCTCGAATGAAAAATCTGGAAAATAGGGTTTTCGTGGGTTTTTGTTCGAACTCGACACCTAGCCGATTCTTGCGCAACCATTTCGAGTTTCGCACCTATAGCAACTTTCCTTGATGCTACATTAACTTAGATAGAGATCTGGAACCAGAGATTCGATGATGATGCTGATGAAGATAGACAGGTTCGGTGATGGTTGAGGTTGCCGAACCCATGGGAGGTTGCCGAACCCTCATTTGGCGAACCAATGTTGAAAACGAACCCATGGTTCGTTGGTCACAGGCAGCCGAACCCTAATGGGTCTCTCGAACCTGCATGAACCTTCCATGCATGCCACGAACCCCGATATGCCAAACCTACGTGGATTTCTCAGCCGAACCCTCATGCATGTACTCACAAACCCTAATCGCCATGCACGAACCTTCGAGATCATCATCAGCCGAATCTCCATTTGATGACCGAACCCTTGCCAGTAGATGAACCTAAGGATAGCCATGCGAACCTTAACTCACTGGCGAACCTGCATGTGGCCTTCCTGTTCACGAACCCTTGGTCTATGGCGAGCCTTCACAAACCTACATGGTTCGTTGCATGCAAGCCGAACCCTAGGGTATCATCTCATGAACGAACCTATGTACTTGGATGCACCACCGAACCTAAGCAAACCTTCCCTGGACTAGACTTTGGCGAACCTTAGGCTAGAACCATAGAAGGTTCGCTGCCCAAGTTGGCAGCCCATGATCCTTTCAACCCAACCCAATTATACTTGGCCCAATTCCGTTAGTAATAGGCCATAGGTTAAACCAAGCCCAAGGGAGTTAGATCGGCCCATTATAATCTTTAATTGGCCCAATATTGCCCTAGGAAACTTACATGGTCCACATACACATTGGATGGCCCAACTAAATTCCTTTGGGCCCAATCCAATCCCATTCCATTCGGTCCATTATGATTCTAATTGGCTAAATAATATCCTTGGCGTTTTACAAGGTCTATATACACATTGTTGGCCTAGCACCACATCTAATTGGGCTATTGTTAACTTACAAGGCTCATGGACTTTGATTTAGCCCATCATGCTTTCATTGGCTCAAGGACCAAATGTTTGGCCCACAACTTAAGAAGTTGTGATTTGATCTTAGTAGGTTATGTTATAACCTAATGTAACTATGAGGTCAAGTCACAATCCGAAAGAACTTAAAACAATTGGAACAACTCTTCAAAATACATGTTAAACAATGGTCATCAAACATCATCAACACTTGTCATTTTATGCATAAGATTTGTGCATGAAAGAAACATGACACCTATTTTCATGAATCAATGATCAATCAAGTGACTCAAATCATGATATTCAATATACACAACATTTCTAAACATGAGATCAAGTATTCATGAGTTAATCAAGTTCAAGAGAACACAAGTCAACCAATGAATCAAAGTTTATACAATTATAAATCATATATCTTATGTATGATTACAATGATATAGGAACCAGTTAGAAGTCCTGTTTGCTACTTGCTATTTTTCATAGTTCAGAGTCTACTGCAGACAGGTGAGAACATTAGCCCCTCTTTTAACTGTTTTTCAACTGTTTTGGGGTGGAACACGTGATCAATTACACTGTTTACATTTGTATTTCATTATACAAGATGTAGGCTATTTTACAAACATTACAGGTTCATGGTACAACTTCATCGAATTATCAAACTTTATCAAAGGATTTTATCAACTATTAAACATTTTCTATCAAAGAGATTTAATAAAACTTTCCAGAACTGTTTATATCTGTTTTACTCAAATGGTTTTATAAATGACAAACACATTTAAATGATTTTGATTTATAAACTGTTTTACTATAAACTCTTGTTTTCAAAAATAACCTTTTCTAAACCTTGTTACTATACAAGGTCACTATGCTATGTATTCAATTAATGGTCTCAAACAAAGGATTCATTTCATGGTATTCAAACAAAGGATTCATTTCATGGTGTTCAAACAAAGGATTCAACTCATAGTGTTTCAAACAAGGTTTTCAAATCATGTTATCAAATAAGGCATTAAATCTTTGGTTTTAAAGCAAGGTTCAAAAGCATGGTGTCCACTGTTGTGAACAAACTTATAAACACATGAAGTTTCATATTCATTAGCGTTAGTACTGGGTGATCACAACAAGGGAAAGCGGACACATTTGGGCAGGCCAATTTCTGGAGTTAGCTTTTAAATTTGTTTTATAAGCTAACTGCAGATTTCGGTTACGTATGGTTTTATCATTGTTGCTGACTAATTTTCTAACTCCAAACATAGTTTGGGACTTGATTATATGTTGGTTTTCGTGCAAACAGTCTTTGGACTGTTTACACTCATTGTACATACTTGATGTTAGTTTGGGTTGCAGCTCCTCCATGTAATTCATTTATTGCTTTAAACATATGCCTTATATTACAAGTTCATGTTTCAAATGTTAAACCTATTGTTCTCACCAACTACTTCTGTAGTTGACAGTTACTTTTCACGTGTTTCAGGTAATCAGGTGTAAGGCATTTTAAGGACAACTAAGGAGACCGCTTAAGATAGAAAAAGATGAAGAAACATGCTAGGATGGATTTAGAAACACACTAAAATCCTGATTGTTTAATTGTCTTGTTTGAAGTCTTATTTTGTAAACTATATTTTGGGTCTTTAGTTGTCATACTTTTGGTAAATAGATTGTCTGTAACTAAACAACTGTCTAAACATTATGAAACTTAGAAATCCATTGTAGTTGTTCTTATTCAATACTTGTGCATGATTCAACTACTCATACGTCACCGCGCCGTGGATTCCGCATGCGGCGCAGGGGGTGTGACAGGTTGGTATCAGAGACAAGGTTGTAGAGAACTAGGAAAAACCCAATGTTTAATGACCTAGACTATAACCTAAGCTACCCAATAGGACTAAGTGCTATAGGCTTGAGGATACTTAGGATCTAAGTAACTTAAGTAAGCATTAAGTCTACATTAAGCTTGAAAGATCTTAGGGATACACTTCTAAGATTAGATATCGAGTCAAGGAGTTTGAATCGGAATTCTATAATTTTAGAAACCGAATTAAATTTCTCACATATATTCATTTAAGGATTTCAGAGGTAAGGATCTGTATTCTTAGTATCCTTGATCTGAAATTCTCACACAGAGTTCATTAAAGGATTCCAGAGGCAAGGATCTGTATTCTTAGTATCCTTGATCCGGAATTCTCAATCAGAGTTCATCATAGGAATTTAGAGGCAAAGATCTGTATTCTTAGTATCTTTGATCTAAAATCCTTGTCATGTTCATCATAGGAATTCAGAGGTCGAGATCTATAATTTTAGAATCTTGGATCTGAAATCCTTTTCATGTTATCATTATCAGGTATTCATTATCATAGGAACTTTATAACTTAGAATCTGTGTAACAGTATTCTTTAGTTGAAGTTCTCACAGGAGATCATTATACTCAGTACTGTAAGTATTGAGAACCTAGGTTAAGTAACCTAGGACACACATACTAAAACCCAAGGTTTTAATTTCAAGTAGATTAAGACCCAGGGTTTACACATTCATAATCATAGTCAATCAAGAGTTGGAATCTTAGCTTCAAATACAAACGGTGGATTAACGCTGACGTGCTGGGGTAAGTGGTGGGCGGTGAGAGCTAGCCCTATATATAAGCTTATTTCGGTTTGTCAGGGGGAATCCGGCGTTCGTATTTGAAGTAAAGATTCGGGAGCAACTGGAATCATTGAACATTAGTCAAACACATGAGATACAATCATTTGGGATACAAACATTGGTGAATCAAATCATTGTGCTATTCAAACTTGGATGAGTAAAACATTGTGTGTAATCAATCAAGTTGTTAACATTCTTTCAATGCAAACCTTAAGTGAAATTCTTAAGTGATTACATCATTAGTACTTACTAACATAGTTTAACAATAACAATGTAGAGCACGTAAATGATTTAGTTCTACATGTTAACAAATGTTAGTAGGTGCACACATAACATAATCATAGTTCAATCATGGATTTAATCGTAGTTCAAATTGATCAAAGATCATGGGATTCTTAATCAATGGAACATGCATGGAAATCAGTACAAACATGTGGCCAAATGCTAGCAAGGACATGATCGTGGTATATCGAAGCGGTGGTGGGATGGCGTCTGGGCTGGCAGTTTGCTTGACCCTTTCGTATGCCCTATATATAAGCTATCTTCGGTATATCGGGAAAATGTCAGTGTGTAGGTTTGGTGGAGTGAGATCATGGAACATCATACACATTCACATGAGAAGTATACTAATAAGCTGATTGCTTATACGTGTACATGCTCATATTACAATTGAATGATAATACTAGTAGTATGGATATATTACTAATTTTATCATGCAAATTCAATTGTATCCTTTCTCATTACTGACCCACTTGTGGCTTCTATTCGTAGAATGCCTCCCCGATGTGATCCCAACGGAGGGGTTTTGACAAGTGGCAACGACGATGAGATCAACAAGATTGCCCGAGCCATCGCTATACATATGAGGGATGTCATTCCGGGTATGGTCACTGATATCACCCAGAATCTTCGGGGAAGTACCAGTGATTCAGCACATAACTCCAATGCTACCAACACTGGAACTGCTAACTTCACTTTCAAGCAGTTCAATGATGCTAAACCTCCTAAGTACGCTGGTACCGAAGGAGCTACTGGCCTACTGCAGTGGCTGGAGAGCATCGAGGATATTCTTGAATTCACGGGATGTCCTGAAAATCTGAAGGTCAAAATGGCCTCGATCGCTTTTCACAAAGGCGCACTCACCTGGTGGAACTCTGAGAAGAACACCAGAGGACGGGAAGTTGCATTAGCTTTACCATGGGAGGATTTCAAGAAGTTACTTGTGGATAAGTTTTGTCCACGACATGAGCTGAAGAAACTTGAGGTAGAGATGTGGAATCTGGTACAAGACAGTGGTGAGAACGCGAAGTATACAACTCGTTTTCATGAGTTGTGCATTCTGGTGCCACACCTGGTTACTCCTCTATCTCGCAGAATAGAGAAGTACATCAAAGGCTTACCTCTAGTTGTCAGGGGAACTGTGATGGGGAATAACCCCACTACTCTAGAGGCAGCAATTCATCTTGGAGCTAGCCTTACTGAAGAATAAGTTAAGTCTGGGGTGCTCACCCGAAAGGGGTACAAGAGAGCACAGATTGATGAAGGCAAGAAGCCTGAACAACAACATCACAAGAAGAAGAAGCAAAAGACAATCAAGAACTTTACAGCCCAGACTGCAGTTACACCCACTCATGCCACACCCATTACTGCTATGCCACAATCTGCAACAGTCAGAAAGGCTTATACTGGTCAGTTTCCATTCTGCACCAAATGCCAATATCATCACCTACCCAACACTCCATGCAAATATTGTCTCAAGTGTGGGCGGATGGGACACTTGGCAGCTACATGACGATCTGCACATCTTGCTGCTGTAACAACTGCTGCCACAACTCCTACTGCTACAGGTGGAAGGGCCTGTTATAATTGTGGAGCAGAGGGACACTTCAGAAACCAGTGTCCAAAACTCAACAACAACACTGCTACTGCTCGTGCTTTTATTATAGGAGCTACCGAAGCACGCGAGGAGCCAGCAGTTGTCACTGGTACATTTATCCTTAATGGTCATTATGTTTCTATCATATTTGATAATGGTGCTGATAAAAGCTTTATCTCTGCTCATATTGCTTCTTTGTTTAATATGCAACCATCTGTACTTACCGCACCTTATACCGTAGAAGTAGCCAATGGTAAAACCATAGTTGTGGATTCCATAATACATGGTTGTCAATTAAGATTAAACGACCACGTTTTCTGCATCGATCTTATTCCTATGACTCTCGGAAGCTTCGAAGTTGTAGTAGGAATGGATTGGTTATCCAAAAACCATGCCGAAATCGTAAGTTCGGAGAAACTCATTCGAATTCCTCTACCGTCCGGCGAAACGATGAGAGTTTACGGCGAGAAACCCTGTCGCGAATTGAAGATTGTATCGTGCATCAAGGCGAGGAAGTATCTGAAGAAGAAATACTATGCGTTCCTAGCACACGTGGTGGAAAAGAAACCTGAAAAGAAAGTAGTTGGCAACGTTCCAGTTATTAGAGATTATCCCGATGTATTTCCAGAAGACTTTCCTGGACTGCCACCAGTCCGACATGTGGAGTTTAGAATTGATCTCGTCCCTGGAGCAAACCCAGTGGCGAAATCACCGTATCGATTAGCACCGTCTGAGATGCAAGAACTGTCTAGTCAGCTTCAAGAACTTCTAGACAAAGGTTTCATTAGAGCGAGTTTCTCTCCATGGGGAGCTCCGGTTCTCTTTGTCAAGGAGAAAGACGGTTCGTTTCGTAGTGCATCGATTATCGTGAGCTAAACAAGTTGACAGTCAAGAACAGATATCCCCTACCTAGGATCGATGATCTGTTTGATCAATTACAGGGAGCGACTTCTTTCTCTAAGATTGATTTACGATCCGGTTATCATCAGTTACGAGTAAATGATGAGGATATACCAAAGACTGCGTTTAGGACTCGATATGGACACTATGAGTTTGTGCTTATGCCATTTGGGCTGACCAATGCACCGGTAGTGTTCATGGACTTGATGAATCGAGTTTGCAGGCCATATTTAGATCAGTTTGTTATGGTCTTTATCGACGATATACTGATTTATTCCAAGTCGGAACAAGAACATGAAGATCATTTGAGGAAAGTCTTAGAGTTACTAAGAGCTGAAAAACTTTATGCTAAATTCTCAAAATGTGAATTTTGGCTAAAGGAGGTCCACTTCTTAGGACATGTCATAAACAAGGATGGAATACATGTAGGTCCAGCAAAGATTGAGGCGATTAAGAACTGGACTACCCGATCTACCCCAACAGAGATTCGTTCATTTCTGGGATTGGCATGCTATTACAGAAGGTTCATTGCGAACTTTTCAAAGATCGCCTTGCCACTTACCACACTAACCCAGAAAAGTCAAGCATTTATATGGGGACAGAAACAAGAAGATGCATTTCAACTTCTTAAGCAGAAGTTATGCAACTCCCCTATCCTTAGTCTTCCAGAAGGCAGTGATGATTTCATTGTCTATTACGATGCTTCAAACCTTGGTCTCGGTTCTGTACTTATGCAGCGGGACAAGGTGATTGCCTATGCTTCAAGACAACTTAAGGTTCACGAGAATAATTATGCTACTCATGACCTTGAGTTGGGAGCTGTGGTATTTGCATTGAAGATTTGGAGACACTACCTGTATGGTACTAAATGTGTCATTTATACAGACCACAAGAGCCTGCAACACATTCTTAATCAGAAAGAACTCAACATGAGACAACGGCGTTGGGTTGAGCTTCTAACTGATTATGACTGTGAGATTCGTTACCATCCGGGTAAAGCCAACGTGGAAGTGGATGCTCTTAGTCGTAAGGAACCAGTCAAATCAATTCGTGTCAGAGCCATGGAGATCAACACACAGCCAAACTTGAAGGATTTGATTCGTATTGCACAACAACAAGTAGTAACAGACAATCAGCTTAAGACAGACTTAGACTGCGGAATTGAGAAGAAACTGGAACCTCGATCTGACGCGGTGTTATATCTCAACGGCCGCATCTGGATTCCAAAGTCAAAAGAATTGCGCACGCTCATCTGTGATGAGGCTCATAAGTCGCGATACTCAGTTCATCCTGGAGCAGATAAGATGTACCAAGACTTGCGGGCATCTTACTGGTGGCCAGGAATGAAGAAAGACATAGCACTGTACGTGGGAAAATGTCTTACATGTTCAAAGGTCAAAGCAGAACATCAAAAGCCT
Source organism: Mikania micrantha (assembly GCA_009363875.1). Classification (NCBI taxonomy): domain Eukaryota; kingdom Viridiplantae; phylum Streptophyta; class Magnoliopsida; order Asterales; family Asteraceae; genus Mikania; species Mikania micrantha. The sequence continues at coordinate 35,618,211 of CM018681.1, forward strand.
TCGGGACTTCTGCAGCAACCTGAAATTCCTCAATGGAAATGGGAACAAATTTCCATGGATTTCATAACCAAGTTGCCGAGAACTCCGCGAGGATTCTATTCGATTTGCGTGATCGTTGATCGACTCACCAAATCTGCTCATTTTCTCCCGATCCGAGAGGATTACAAAATGGAGAAGTTAGCTACATTGTACATCAACGAAATCATTGCGCGTCATGGTACTCCAACATCAATCAGTTCTGATCGTGATAGTCGCTTCACTTCTCGCTTCTGGCAAACATTGAAAAAGGCTTTGGGAACTCGTGTTAATCTTAGCACGGCGTATCATCCTCAAACCGACGGTCAAAGCGAAAGGACTATCCAAACACTCGAGGACATGCTACGTTCTTGTGTGATTGACTTTGGTGGGAGTTGGGACACTCATCTTCCACTCATTGAGTTTTCGTATAACAACAGCTACCATACAAGCATTCAATGTGCACCATTCGAGACGCGGTATGGTAGAAAGTGCCGATCACCGGTCTGTTGGACCGAGGTTGGTGACTCACAGGTCGTAGGACCAGAACTTATTCAGGAAACATCAGACAAAATCACAATCATTCAATCAAGGCTTAAGGCCGCATGAGATCGGTAGAAGAGTTACGCTGATCGACGTCGGAAACCACTTGAGTTTCAAGTCGGTGACCGAGTCTTACTCAAAGTTTCTCCCTGGAAAGGCGTTGTCCGATTTGGGAAGAAAGGGAAACTTGCACCAAGGTACGTTGGACCTTTTGAGATCCTGGAAAGGATTGGTCCCGTAGCCTACAAACTTAGACTTCCAGTGGAGCTAAGCAATGTTCACAATACTTTTCATGTATCAAATCTTAAGAAAATGCTTGGCAGAACATGATGTTCAGATTCCACTGGAAGACATTCAGATTCAGAACAACATGCAATTCATAGAACGTCCGGTCGAAATCATGGATCATGGGGTCAAGAAACTTAAACGCAGCCGTATCCCGATCGTAAAGGTACGATGGGAGGGCAAACGCGGTGCTGAGTTCACCTGGGAACGTGAAGACCAGATGAAGCTTGAGTACCATCATCTTTTTACAGTACCTTCGGCTAGTTAATTTCGGTACGAAATTCCCTTAACTAGGGGAGACTGTAACATTTGTACATTTAGTCACGGTAGTTGTAAACAGTGTTAGAACAAATGTGTTTTCATATCAAATCAGTTAATGTGATTCATGTGTTCATAATGTGCTTGTGTGTTAGGATCTTTATTATTTAGGAACAAGTATGTATTATTAATTTACAGTCGACTTCGCTAGGCAAGAACAGTATCGTATTATATCGAAACAGTGGTGGGACGGCGTCAGGTACGGCAGGTAGCTGGAATCTGGGGTATGCCCTATACATATACTGCGTTCGGTGTAATGGATAGTGTTAGTGCGTAGTGTTGAGACGAATATTATGACAATTAATTAAACAAAAGTCGTAATACGTAAGCGAGACTGAGTATAGTTATGGGTGATGATCCATAATGATACGAATGTTGAACTTATAATTATGATTAAACGCCTTAACAATTTATACGATCGAAAAACGTATGCGATTGCAGGTATACACGTAATTGCGGTTGTTTAACGATCTGTCAACACACGAAGAGTAAAAAATAATTAAATATTTATTATTTTACATTTTTTTACAATTTTGAAACTCATCAGAATGATGAGAATAATAAGCCTTTATTTTAAATCGCGTAAAATACGCCTTACGTTCCGGAAACGCGAACCGAGCGACCGAAACGAACCCGAATACCACTCGGACTATAAAAGCCTTGAACAAGGCTATTTCTCTCATTAATTTCAGCCAACCACCTCTCTCTCGCTTGAAATTCGTCAACCCTCTCTCCCTCTAGAAAACCGAGCTTCAAATGCGAATAACTCGCTCGTCTCTCAACGGATTTTGGTGTTCTCGGTGTCCACGTGTAGCTCTCGACATCCTCTACACAGAAGTACGAAGGATCGGAGGTTTTAGCCGGCCAAAAACGAGGTATGCTCGAATGAAAAATCTGGAAAATAGGGTTTTCGTGGGTTTTTGTTCAAACTCGACACCTAGCCGATTCTTGCGCAACCATTTCGAGTTTCCCACCTATAGCAACTTTCCCTGATGCTAGACTAACTTAGATAGAGATCTGGAACCAGAGATTCGATGATGATGCTGATGAAGATCGACAGGTTCGGAGATGGTTGAGGTTGCCGAACCCATGGGAGGTTGCCGAACCCTCATTTGGCGAACCAATGTTGGAAACGAACCCATGGTTCGTTGGTCACAGGCAGCCGAACCCTAATGGGTCTCACGAACCTGCACGAACCTTCCATGCATGCCACAAACCCCGATATGCCAAACCTATGTGGATTTCTCAGCCGAACCCTCTTGCATGTACTCACGAACCCTAATCGCCATGCACGAACCTTCGAGATCATCATCAGCCGAATCTCCATTTGATGACCGAACCCTTGCCTGTAGACGAACCTAAGGATAGCCATGCGAACCTTAACTCACTGGCGAACCTGCATGTGGCCTTCCTGTTCACGAAACATTGGTCTATGGCGAGCCTTCACAAACCTACATGCTTCATTGCATGCAAGTCGAACCCTAGGGTATCATCTCATGAACGAACCTATGTACTTGGATGCACCACCGAACCTAAGCAAACCTTCCCTGGACTAGACTTTGGCGAACCTTAGGCTAGAACCATAGAAGGTTCGCTGCCCAAGTTGGCAGCCCATGACCTTTCAACCCAACCCAATTATACTTGGCCCAATTCCATTAGTAATAGGCCATAGGTTAAACCAAGCCCAAGGGAGTTAGATCGGCCCATTATAATCTTTAATTGGCCCAATATTGCCCTAGGAAACTTACATGGTCCACATACACATTGGATGGCCCAACTAAATTCCTTTGGGCCCAATCCAATCCCATTCCATTCGGTCCATTATGATTCTAATTGGCTAAATAATATCCTTGGCGTTTTACAAGGTCTATATACACATTGTTGGCCTAGCACCACATCTAATTGGGCTATTGTTAACTTACAAGGCTCATGGACTTTGATTTAGCCGATCATGGTTTCATGGGCTCAAGGCCCAAATGTTTGGCCCACAACTTAAGAAGTTGTGATTTGATCTTAGTAGGTTATGTTATAACCTAATGTAACTATGAGGTCAAGTCACAATCCGAAAGAACTTAAAACAATTGGAACAACTCTTCAAAATACATGTTAAACAACGGTCATCAAACATCATCAACACCTGTCATTTTATGCATAAGATTTGTGCATGAAAGAAACATGACAACTATTTTCATGAATCAATGATCAATCAAGTGACTCAAATCATGATATTCAATATACACAACATTTCTAAACATGAGATCAAGTATTCATGAGTTAATCAAGTTCAAGAGAACACAAGTCAATCAATGAATCAAAGTTTATACAATTATAAATCTTATATCTTATGTGTGATTACAATGATATAGGAACCAGTTAGAAGTCCTGTTTGCTACTTGCTATTTGTCATAGTTCAGAGTCTACTGCAGACAGGTGAGAACATTAGCCCCTCTTTTAACTGTTTTTCAACTGTTTTGGGGTGGAACACGTGATCAATTACACTGTTTACATTTGTATTTCATTATACAAGATGTAGGCTATTTTACAAACATTACAGGTTCATGGTACAACTTCATCGAATTATCCAACTTTATTAAAGGATTTTATCAACTATTAAACACTTTCTATCAAAGAGATTTAATAAAACTTTCCAGAACTGTTTATATCTGTTTTACTCAAATGGTTTTATAAATGACAAACACATTTAAATGATTTTGATTTATAAACTGTTTTACTATAAACTCTTGTTTTCAAAAATAACCTTTTCTAAACCTTGTTACTATACAAGGTCATTATGCTATGTATTCAATTAATGGTCTCAAACAAAGGATTCATTTCATGGTATTCAAACAAAGGATTCATTTCATGGTGTTCAAACAAAGGATTCAACTCATAGTGTTTCAAACAAGGTTTTCAAATCATGTTATCAAATAAGGCATTAAATCTTTGGTTTTAAAGCAAGGTTCAAAAGCATGGTGTCCACTGTAGTGAACAAACTTATAAACACATCAAGTTTCATTTTCATTAGCGTTAGTACTGGGTGATCACAACAAGGGAAAGCGGACACATTTGGGCAGGCCAATTTCTGGAGTTAGCTTTAAATTTGTTTTATAAGGTAACTGTAGATTTCGGTTACGTATGGTTTTATCATTGTTGCTGACTAATTTTCTGACTCCAAACGTAGTTTGGGACTTGATTATATGTTGGTTTTCGTGCAAACAGTCTTTGGACTGTTTACACTCATTGTACATACTTGATGTAAGTTTGGGTTGCAGCTCATCCATGTAATTCATTTATTGCTTTAAACATATGCCTTATATTACAAAATCAAGTTTCAAATGTTAAACCTATTGTTCTCACCAACTACTTCTGTAGTTGACAGTTACTTTTCACGTGTTTCAGGTAATCAGGTGTAAGGCATTTTAAGGACAACTAAGGGGACCGCTTAAGATAGAACAAGATGAAGAAACATGCTAGGATGAATTTAGAAACACACTAAAATCCTGATTGTTTAATTGTCTTGTTTGAAGTCTTATTTTGCAAACTATATTTTGGGTCTTTAGTTGTCATTCTTTTGGTAGATAGATTGTCTGTAACTAAACAACCGTCTAAACATTATGAAACTAAGAAATCCATTGTGGTTGTTCTTATTCAAATACTTGTGCATGATTCAACTACTCATACGTCACCAACCAATATGAGATGTTGTATACACAAGAATTGTTAAACAAATAGGATCACATTGTTATAGATCCATGAGAATCAAAACACAAGTCTTGACATAAACGGGAAGTCAAGGAACCATAAATTGGGCCTAAGTAGGCCCAATGGGTTTAATAGAGCCCGTCATATAGCAAATGTCATATAATGGTTATAGTATTTAAAGGTAAATGTTTTATGAACATTGTTGAGTTAAGTTTAATGTTGTTACAAAGTAAGTCAAATTTAAAATGAAATTTATTTTATAACTGTTAGTTAAAGGCTATTTTGATCATCTGTTGGGGAAATTTGTTGTAAAATAGACAATATTGATTGTCTGGATTTGAACAGAAAACAAAGGAGACTCTGCCCAAATTTTTGTAAAATTTAACGATAAGTGTTGTAACTAATTATGGGAATTGGGTTTATAAATGGGTATTTAGACTAGGTTAGTTAGATTAAATCATAGAGACAATTAGTAAATTAGGACACTTGGTTACACACACCGAGACCAAACCTTAAGTGCGACTACTATTACATATACTTATCTCGTTTATACTCTTATAAAATAACTCATGAACTGAAGAAACCTACGCTACAAACAAGAGTGCGCACTTTGTGATAGATCAGTTACATAGCAACACAGGTGAGTTCATTGCCCCTTTTCTAAACATTTTTGTTTTAAAACGCGGGGCTGAGAAGTATGCGTAAACTATTTTATTTAAATTGTTTACTTAAATGCTTTTATTCATTATATGTATATCTTTATGCTTGTTGATACTCCTAGACTCTTGTCTAGGTAATTACTATGCAGATCAAATTATCAAGTTAATTAAATTACTCTTATGAGTAATACTTTAATTCTAAAACTTTAAACAAACCCTTAGTCCATCAAGCTCAAATTCAAGAACCTAAATTCAAAGTGAAATCAAGGAAACTGAAGATCATGTTCAAAGAAATCTAATTCAGTGTGTATCAATTATCATTGTGAAAATCAAGGGAATTCTAAAGATCAAATCAAGAGACTCAAGGAATCAGAAATCATAAATGTGTGTGAATCATTAAAATAATGAAATCATTAAGATCTAATGAAATCATTAATACTTGATTTAAGGTGGATGTCAGTTGTATGGAAATCAAGACCACGTGTAACACACATAAAGTCCCGGCATGAATAGTAGACTCTTGTAGTCAAGCTATATGGGCAATAACGTGAACTATCAAATGAAATCAAAATCAAGAGAAACAAATAGATCAAGAATCAAAGGATATCCGTAAAGTCCCGGCATGTACAGTAGACCATCGGGTCAAGCTAATATGGGCATCATTAAAATCCCGGCACGCTCAGGTTGACTCCTTGTGGGTCAAGCCTGATATGGGTCACGTGTGAGAGGGTACAACTTGGACAACCACCAACAACTAAGTCTAATTGGTTGAGTCAAATAAGGCCCAATCATCATGTCTTAGTTGTATTTAATGTTTATTTACTTATTTGATTAAACATTTAACATTATATTTCTATAATTGCTTTTGGGAAATCATGTAATTATGATGAACTCAAGAGGATCAAAGATAAATCAAATTGGGGAAATCAGAATCTAAATCAGAGGTGAATGGAGTGAGACGCTTAATTATCATGAATAACAATATGTTAAGCAGTCTGGTATGTGGTGGGACGGTGGCTTGGGCTTGTCCCCTACATATGCCCTATATAGAAGCATACTTGATTGGATAACATAGGTGGTTGTTGATGAGGTTAAGGTTGTCACTTCGGGGGATCAAGGTAAACATTTTCAGGGTAATCAAATGCTATAAATAATAGGTCATGAAATCAAAGTAGTGAAATGAAATGCTTAATTATCACCTACCATGTGTTGACTTTATTTTTGCGTGACTTCTCAGGTGACGAACAGGTCAACTGAAAAGTTATTTCTTTGGACTAGGTTATCAGATAGAGGACCTTGCTTTTTCGACTTGAATATTTTGAAGCATTATTATATAGTTTGTTTTGTATATCTTGTGCAGATACAAGATAGAAGAATATGATGTGATAGTAGATTTACATTGTTAAATTATTAAACTGATGTAATTTAACTTTGTAATTCTATTTTATTTTAGCAAGTTTCTCATTTATGTATCATGTGCAATGTAACAATCTGATCACTTTGATTATCACTCCTAATATCGCGCCCCGGGAACCTTCCGCCCGATGGGGACTCCGATCCAACCCCGCCGGCTCGGGGTGTGACAGATTGGTATCAGAGCCATGGTTATTGAGAAATATAGGTCATTTATTTAACTGGTTTGGCCTAGACTATAACCTAGGGACCCTGCATATAGAGAAAACAAGATTTAGGAATTTCTTGCATACTGTCTTCTGTGTTTGATCATTGCACTAACCGATAACTTTATTGGTCATGATCAGAATGCCGCCAAGGAGACAGCCTCCCTTGTTACCTCTACAATCACAAGACTTGGCTCCACACTCCTCCACACCGTGACCAAATGAGTCACCACCACCACCTCCTCCACCTCCTCCTCCTCCTTTGATCACTCAACCATCTAGCTCGAGCACAACCGATGATGGATCCTGCCACTATCGCCATGATGACTTTTCTGAGTAACCAGATGACCAACCAAATGAAGGAGACGATATCGGAGATGTTCCTCCGTCTCCGCAACGAAATCAACAACACTGGCAACTCATCAGGGGAAGCCAGTGGAAATACTGGAGGTTCATCCCATTACTCCTACAAGTCATTTGTAGAATGTAAGCCACCCAACTTTAGCAGGTCTGAAGGGGCCGTTGGATTAATCCAATGGATTGAAAAGATAGAAGCTACTCTGGATCTTTGTAGCTACCCAGAGCACCACAAAGTCCGCTATTCAGTTGGAACATTCAACAAGCGGGCTTTGACTTGGTGGAATGGTCAAGTCAATGCTAGAGGAAGAGAATAAGCTATGGCCATGCCATGGGAAGATTTCAAGACATTACTGAGAACACAGTTCTGCCCCAAGAACGAGTTGCAGAAACTGGAGGTTGAACTGTCCAACCATGTGATGAAAGGGGCTGATCACATGGGGTACACTACTCGTTACCACGAGTTAGTTGCTTTGGTGCCAGACATGGTGCCAACTTTAGAGAAGAGGATAGACAGATATGTAGGTGGGCTTCCCGCCTGCATTCATGGCATGGTTGTTTCAGCCAACCCTACCACTATCGAGTCTGCAGTGAGATTGGCTGGAAAACTCACTGATCTGATGGTAGCCTCTGGAGTTTTAAAGAAGGAGGCTGACAACGGCAAACGCAAGGAAGAGTCTTCAAAGAAACCTTATCATCAACAACACCAGAAGAAGAAGCAGAAATTCATTAAGAACTATACAGTTGCTACTCCCCTCAACCAAGTAGCAGTGGCACAACAAAATGTGCCCAAGAAACAGTATACTGGCCCACATCCTCTGTGCACTAAATGCCAGTATCATCATGCTGCAAACAATCAGTGCCGTCAATGCACGGGTTGTGGAAGAAAAGGGCACTGGGTCCAACAATGCAGATTTACACCAAATCCAGCAGTCAACAATGATGCTCTAGCTCTCCCTCCACCAGTCAACCAAAACAACGGTGGATGCTTCAGTTGTGGCGAACAAGGCCACTTTGCAAAGAAGTGCCCAAAGAAGGCACAGCAGGCAGTTCCAGCTCCTCGTGGAAAAGCCTTTGTTATTGGAGCACCAGCCGCACGCCAGGACCCAAATGTGGTCACTGGTACGTTTCTCTTACATGACTTTTATGCATCTGTTCTATTTGATACTGGTGCGGATAAGAGTTTTCTCTCTACCGACTTTGCATGCCAACTAGATTCTATAGAGGAATATTTAGACACCCCTTATATTATAGAAGTAGCTAACGGGAAACAGATCACAGTTAGTACGGTTTATAGGAATTGCCCATTGACACTAAACAGTCATACATTCACCATTGATTTAATACCGATGGAGTTTGGTAGTTTCGACATCATTGCTGGAATGGACTGGCTTTCCTCTAATCGAGTCGAAGTCATCTGTTTTGAAAAGCTGATTCGAATTCCATTGCCGACTGATCATGTATTGGAAGTTAAAGGGGATCAAGCAAAACGTAGTGTCAAAATCATCTCTTGCATAAAAGCGCGTAAGTGTCTACAGAAGCGGTGCGTTGCGTTCCTGGCCCATGTTGTCACACCCCCAATTTTCAACTAACGGAATCATACCATTTGGGAACGTGACAAACCAGGATCTCAGATCATTAGACATAACAAAGACCTCTATATGAATTTCAAAACATATGTTGGTCTAAAACTGTAACATCAAAGTTTTCAAAGTTTGCGGAAGCGTTTTAAAAACCAATAACAAAACATAACGGTTTGAAAATGTAAAGTACAAATCCAATAACATTCAATGTCTTAATAGATCAAAGCTAAAACAATTGAACTGAAATGCATGCATGAGACTCAACATCCTAGTCTCTGCTTGTCCTTGCTTGTGTCTTAGTGTCCTGAGAAAACATGTAAATCAAGTCAACACAAAGGTTGGTGCATACACAGGTTTAAGCATTCACAAATGTTGAAATCACAGTTTGAATACAGAGTTTACAGATAACATAATCACACGTGCATAGTCATGATAGCTAGTCATTTGTACTATTTACATAAGTGGTCGACACCGAAGCTGACGTTGCCATGCTATAGCATGTTTTTGCCTTAACACTATCGTCTAGCACAAACAATAGAAATGTGTGTTTGGTCAGTCAAACACCTGCGTAGATCCCATCTACCAAGTGAGGTTTGTCAAACCCAATAGATCTATCTTCAACTACCACGCTTTGCACTACGGCAAACTAAACGGTTCGAAATGGAAGGCGTTGTAATGCTATGTTTGCACTTAATGTAAACAGCTAACTCATGCAAGTGATATGTATCTAAAAGTGTTTGTTGCACATGTTTTCTCCCCCAAAACAGTTAAAGTAAGAAAGGGGCCGTGTACGCACCTTCGATGTTAGCAGAATGATCAAACACTTGTGAACTCGCGTAGAAATCCTCTACGAAGAATCTGTGGTTTAACATTAACCTAGTGTTATTCGAATAGTCGTTTTGTGCTTGAAATCACATACGTGACAACACACATATGCTAGAGTGTGAGAATTATGCATACGAAAGTACGCGTGCCTTTGGAATCGTTTAAATAAAATCATATTTGATTTTATTTAAGTAACCGTAATAATACGCAATTTCGTTTTCGGATTAAAATATGAATTTTATTATTCTAATGCGTTCGTATTCTCGTTGCGGTTCCAACGCAACTCGAACGGGTTAAATCGGAGTTTAAACGAAGAAGTTATGATCGAAATACTAAAATAATATTAAAACCTAAAAACTGTTGGGGGCCGGGTTCGAACCCGCGACCTCCCTTCCCCCGTACACACCTTCTACCATCCCCTCTACTTCCACTTTTGTTAACATAGCCCATTTTAAATGATTTTAATCACTAACTGTCGGATTCCCCCTTGTTTCACCAAACCGAACCACATAGCTCCAATTGGTCCATAAATCGAACCCGATCGACATCAACACCATAGGGTTTTCAATTGATATGATATTTCGAACCCTTCTAAGTCGTTTAATTCGATTATTATGACCATTACAAAAAAAACCCCAAATTCGTTTTTCACGAATAACCCTAGAACTTAAAATCTTCCAATTCGATAGTGTAATATGAAATTGATATGGGTCTCATCTCAAACGCACCATTCTGAATCTATATGTGTGACTTAATTTCATTTCTAACCCGTTTAAGCAAGAAACCCCCAAATCCGTTTAGACTTAGAACCCTAAAACTTGAAATCATCAAATTCGATATAATCAGATTAAATTGTAGTAGGGATTTCGTTTAACCAATAATTCCGAAGCTACTTGTGTAATTTAATTTGATTTAAAACTTTTTTTGTTAAAAAAAAACCCCAAAACGTTTTGTTTCAAAAGCCCTAGTAATCGAAATCATAATATTCGTTGTTAGAAAACCAAATTGATAAGTAGTGTTGCTTAGTCGACATCTTATGAAACTATACATAAATATTAATTTGAATATAGGACCCGTTTGTGTTGAAAACCCCAAATGGTTCTTGTTATGAACCCTAATTACTCGAATTCTATTCTTTCATTGTTAGAACCCGAAATTAACATATGTTTATGGCTAGTCGGTTGTTTTAGATTGTGTACAAGTATGTTTTTACCTGTTTTGAAGTCGAATTGTTGTAGATCGAATTCAAGCTCTAGTTTCAGCAATTTCCACGATCGAATTCGTCCTCCGATACCTCAGGCTTGAAATTCTTGTGTGTGACAACTCCTAATGATACCGATTTAAGTTTCTGTAACTTCAATTGTAATGAATTTGATCGGCTTTTACGAATTTGATACATATTAGTAACGGTTACGACTTTCTAGCTCATTAGAGGCTTAATTCGGTTAATTAATGGATCAATAACGTTCAGAAACTTTTAATAATCATAATTGTGATGTTTATGATAGTTCAATTCGGTTACAATTCCGAATTTTTGATTAACTCGAATTTTTGTATGTTAAACCAACGAATTTTGACTTGGAAAGTCAAAATTATGACTTCTACTAGTTATAAATATAATCCTTGCAATATTAGGTATTTACAACCTTATTTTGTTCACTTAAAACTCTTGTAATTCGTTTTCGAACAATAACATCACATTTCGGTTAACAAAGTTGAACCAAAAATCCCGAATTGTCCATAATTGGAACAATTGAACTATATTTGGCTCGGTTAATCCTTTTGGGCCTCATAACTACAACTGGGCCTACCTTGGGCCTCATTGGGCCTACCTAGACCTCATTGGGCCTACCTTGGCCTTATTGGGCCTAACTTGGCTCATTGGGCCTACCTTGGTCTTATTGGGCCTGTGATCTCGCTATTTTCAGTTAACGAGGTTAGTTTCAAAAATATCGAATTGTCACATCATCCCCTTGTTGAAGGAATTTTCGTCCCGAAAATTAGTAAATGTTAGGAGTAGTTAGGAAACTACTTACGAGTTTAAATCATACGTGTTAGTGTGGTTTGATCATTCCGTGTGCTTGTGTGTATTCACACACAAAATCTAATGCTTGCAACATCACAACTAAATGTGATTGTTCAATGTGACTGTTTGTGTGTACATTAGTTAGTTCACCTCACTGTGACTGTTTGTGTTTAACCATACTGTGCTGTGTAACCTCACACATAGTGAGTGTCTGTAACTGTTTGTACTATGCAACACCGTACATAGCAAAATGTATGTAACTAATCATGCATGTACTACCATAACATGTCACCTATGAAATGTAGCACATAAAATGTATAAAATGTCATGTAGCACAAATGTTTGTAACAAAACCAATTGAATAAAGTGTTTGTATACTGTACTAAGTAATCTCATACATAGCAAATGTTTGAATGTAGTCGACAAAATAGAAACTTCCAAAATTCATGCGTAACTGTAAATTCACGATTACATGGGCCCCTGTACTCGTCAATTTACCTTACACAATTATTCTGGTTCCTTCTATTTGTAGCACTACTATTGTTTAATCACTCATGATTGTTCCACCATGAAATGTAGTACATTGTTTGAAATCAATCATGTATGTACTAATATGAAATGTTTGTGTTTGCATTCTGCAAAACTGGTGTTCAGTACAATTGTTCCTACCAATTTCAATAGTATCATGTGTTTGTGCTTACAGTTTGAAATCTAAGAGTGTGAAATATCACATCATCCCCTTGTTGAAGGAAATTTCGTCCCGAAATTTAACGTGCATTCTTAATGTTTGTTGTTGTTTTGAATAAGTGGGGATACTTTTTCATCATTTGGTCTTCCCTTTCTCATGTGAATTCAGGACCACGTCTTGAATTCCACCGAACTTTGACTATTGAAATCTTGCTTTGTTTAAGTTGTTTGACCTCTCGGCCCATAATTTCTGCTGGTTCTTCAATAAATCGTAACTGTTCATCCACTTGTATTTCCTCCATTGGTACAATCAATGTCTCATCAGAAAGACATTTCTTTAAATTTGATTCGTGAAAAACATCATGAACTCCACTGAGTTCATCTGGTAATTTGAGTTGATAAGCTACCAGACCAATCCTTTTTAGGATCTCAAAAGGTCCTATGGATGGTGTCACCTCCAAGATGACACTTTTAGAAGAATCATGTCTCCTACTTGAAATTCCAACTGTTTGTGGCGTTTGTCAGCGTAACTCTTTTGTCGATCCCGAACCTCTGCCATACGGTTCCGGACTTGTAAGAGACTCCCACCAACAATAAGTGGTTTTCCCAGCTATCATTAAAGTCAATTTCACAAACTCGTAACATATCCTCGAGCGTTTGAATCGTACGTTCACTTTGACCGTCGGTCTGTGGATGATAGGCGGTACTCATATCCAAGCGAGTCCCCAATGACTTATGGAGTGATTTCCAAAAGTTGGAAGTAAATAGGGCATCCCGATCTGTTATGATGGAAATTGGCACGCCATGTCGTGCTACCACTTCCTTGATGTAAATACGAATCAGTTTCTCCATCCTATCGGTTTTCTTGATTACTAAAGAGTGCGCAGATTTCTTTAATCGATCAATAATTACCCATATCGTATCACAACCACTCGGTGTACGGGGTAACTTAGTAATGAAATCCATCGAAATCTGTTCCCATTTCCACATTGGTATCTCTGGTTGTTGCAGTAAACCAGATGGCTTCTGATATTCAACTTTGACTTTCGAACAAGTCAAACATTTACTAACGTACTTAGCAATATCATCTTTCATGTGAGGCCACCAATACAGTGCCTTCAAATCATGATACATCTTGTCTGATCCCGGATGGACTGAATATCTAGACTTGTGTGCTTCATCCATCACGAGTTCCCTTAAACCTCCATACAAAGGTATCCACATTCGATTAATGAAATAACGAATTCCGTCAGAATTCGCATCCAACTGTTCTTCCATTCCCCATAAAGATTCTTGTACTAAGTTTTCCTTTTTCAAAGCCTCGATCTGAGCACTGCGTACCTTGTCAGGTAAGTCAGTATGTATTGTCATCATAAGTGCACGAACCCGTCTTGTTGAAGTATCCTTTCTGCTTAAAGCATCAGCTACCACATTAGCTTTTCCCGGGTGATACTTAATCGCACACTCATAATCGTTCAACAACTCAACCCATCGTCGTTGTCTCATATTAAGCTCCTTCTGATCAAAGATATGTTGCAAACTCTTATGATCAGTATAAATAGTACACTTAGTTCCATACAAGTAATGCCTCCAAATCTTCAAAGCAAAAACCACTGCTCCTAACTCCAAGTCATGAGTAGTGTAATTCTTTTTGTGTGGTCGTAACTTCCTTGAAGCATAAGCAATCACTTTATCACGTTGCATCAACACACATCCCAAACCTTGTGCAGATGCATCACAATACACCACAAAGTCTTCCGTCCCTTCTGGTAAAGACAGAATCGGTGCGCTGCAAAGCTTCTGTTTCAATAACTGGAACGCAGTTTCCTGTTTTTCCGTCCAGTTATACTTCGTTCCCTTGTGCGTAAGAGCTGTAAGTGGTTGAGCGATCTTTGAGAAACCCTCAATGAATCGTCGATAATAACCCGCCAAACCAAGGAATTGTCGTACCTCGGTAGGGGTCTTTGGTGCTTCCCAATTCTTAATCACTTCAATCTTCGCTGGATCAACATGTATACCCTTTTCATTAACTATATGACCCAGAAATTGTACTTCACGCATCCAGAAATCACATTTCGAGAACTTAGCGTACAATTGTTCTTGTTTCAATAGCTCTAGCAGTAATCGAAGATGTTCAGCGTGTTCCTCCTCAGATTGTGAATAGATGACAATGTCATCAATGAAAACAATGACAAACTTATCAAGATAAGGTTTACAAACACGATTCATGAGATCCATGAATACAGCTGGAGCGTTTGTCAACCCAAATGGCATGACCAAGAACTTATAATGGCCATAGCGCGTCCTGAATGCTGTCTTCGGAATATCCTCCTCCTGAACTCTTAATTGATGATAACCTGACCTGAGATCAATCTTCGAGTAGTAACTCGAACCTTGCAACTGATCGAACAGATCGTCAATTCTGGGTAACGGATACCGGTTCTTGATAGTAACCTTATTCAATTCCCGGTAATCGATACACATACGGAAAGTTCCGTCCTTCTTCTTTACAAACAAAACTAAACTGGAGCTCCCCACGGTGAAAACTAGGTCGTATGAACCCTTATCCAACAACTCTTGCAATTGTGGAGATAATTCTTGCATCTCTGACGGTGCAAGTCGATAAGGCGCCCTAGCTATCGGTGCTGCATCTGGTGTAAGGTCGATTCGGAATTCCACCTGTCTGATAGGCGGTAATCCCTGCAAGTCTTCTGGAAATACCTCCGGAAATTCACAAACTACATGTATATCTTCAAGCTTCTTCTCACCTACCGGCTTTTCAGTTATAAGTGCTATAACTGCCGTATGACCTTTCCGCAGACATTTGTGTGCTTTCATACAAGATATGAGACGCAGTGGCGTACTGCTCTTCTCGCCTTGTACATACAATGTCTCTCCCTGCGGAAGAGGTATGCGAACAATCTTTTCATGGCATACGATTTCAGCCTGGTTTTTGGACAACCAGTCCATGCCAATTGTCACACCTCCAATTTCAACTAACGGAATCATACCGTTTGGAAACGTGACAAACCAGGATCTCAGATCATTAGACATAGCGAAGACCTCTATATGAATTTCAAAACATACGTTGGTCTTTAAAAACATAATATTCAGAGTTTACAAAAAGTTGCGGAAGCGTTTCAAATCAATAAACTGTTGATAAGTAAAACATTACAAATCAAAATACTGAAATATTCAAATTCAAATGTTCAAAGTTTATAATGCATGAGACTCTATCTTCCTAGTCCATGCCAGCTGTTACGCGCGCCTTAGCGTCCTGAGAAAACATGCAAATCAAGTCAACACAATGGTTGGTGCATAACACAGGTTTTAAGTAATCATAGAGTTCAAAACATCAGTTTGAATAACAAGTTTGTAGATAACATAATCACAATTACACAGTCATGATAGCTAGTCATATAAACTATTTACATACGTGTTCGACACCGAAGCTGACTAGTTGCCATGCTATAGCATGTTTTCGCCTTGCCACTATTGTCTATCACAACAATAGTAAAAATGTGTTTGGTCAGTCAAACACCTGCGTAGATCCCATCTACCAGGGAGGTTTGTCAAACCTAATAGATCTATTTCCAACTACCACGCTTTGCATTACAGCAAACTAAACGGTTCGAGGTGTGTAAGGACTTTCAAGTGATATGTTTTCACGTAATGTAAACAGATAACTCATGCAAGTGTTATGTATCTAAAAATCAGTTTGTTGCACATGTTTTCTCCCCCAAAACAGTTTAAAATAAGAAAGGGGCCGTGTACGCACCTTTGATGATAGTAGAATGATCAAGTATGTGTGAACTTGCGTAGAAATCCTCTACGAAGAATCTGTGATTTAAACAATAACCTATTGTTATTCGAATAATCATTTTGTGCTTAAAATCACATACGTATCAACATACGTATGTTAAAGTGTGAGAATTAGGCATACGGAAGTACGCGTGTCATTGAAATCGATTAAATAAAATCATATCTGATTTTATTCAATTTATCGTAATTATACGCGATTTCGTGTTCGGATTAAAATATGGATTTTATCATTTCAACACGTTCGTATTCTCATTACGGTTCCAACGCAACTTGAACGGATGAAAACGGACTTGAAACGAACAAGTTATGCTCAAAATACAAACTAACATTGAAAATCCAAAACTTTGGTTGGGCCGGGACTCGAACCCGCGACCCTCAACTCCAACACACACGCCCTTAACCTGTTAAGCCCGCTAGGGTTTCGCGAAAGATATCAGAATTAAATTGTTTTAATTCCTCTTCCAACCCAAATCCTATTCCTTAATATAGCCGAAGCAATCATACTCCAAATTGGTCCTCAATTCGAACCTGATAGCCCTTAAAACCATAGGGTTTCTATTCCTTAGATCCAACTGATTCTATAACCGGTTTTAATTCGAATTTAAATTAATATAACACACTTAATTAGATTGTGTAATCATTCGGACTCAATTTCATAAATCCTTCACTCAAAACCTAACAATATGTGATGATATCATGAAATTGATATGTGGAGATACATAATCGGTGGTTTTAGAATCTGATATCACCATTTAATTTGACTTTTAAACCTTCCAAGACTAATTCCCCCAAAACCGTTTAACCCAAGAACCCTAGATCTTGTTCTTTATCAATTCACTATAATGAAATGAAATTAAATCATGGATTAGCTTCATCGAGACTCCCTGAAACTAAAAACAACCTTTAATTTGATCTTACAGCTCGATTAATACAGAACCCCCAAATCCGTTCTCATTATAAACCCTAGAATTCAAAACCATCCAATTCGTTGATGTTTTCTGAAATTGACACATTCTTTTCAGTGATCGGTATCTTATGAAACTTTTAGCATGATTTAATTTGATTAAATCACACGTTTTGATCTAATCCCCCAAAACAACTCTAACAACGAACCCTAGTAATCGGCCTCCATCAATTCGTTGTTAGAACATGGAATTAACATAGGCTTATGTTTAATCGACTACTTTAGAGTGTGTAGAAACGATTTCTTACCTTGTTTGATGATGAATTCAAGTAGATTGACTCACGGGTTGTTCTTCGGTTCCCTCCACGACCAATTCTTCTGCTCGATGCTTCTGCTCTCAAATTCTAGTGTGTAAAAGGTCCTAATGATTCCGACTTGGGTTTATATAACATCAATTTGGTGAATTGATGTCGCATTATACCACATTGAACCCAACCGACTTCGGTTACCCTTTTTTAGCCATTATTTCACATAATTTCGGCAATTATGAGTTTTCCAACGGTTGATAACTGTTGTTCATCATTAGTGTGTAATGATTGCATAGTTACTTCAGCTAATTGTAACAGATTTAGGCAAATTTCGAATTCCATACACCAATTGGCCGAATTTTGACTTGTAGAAGTCAAAATTGGAACTAAATTCAATTACAAGTCTTAATCTCTAACATCTTAACACTTAAATACTGATTTTTCTTAATTCCTAAATCCCCATAGATCTTTCTGAGTCAAAACACATTATTTTGATTAACAACATTACCTTAAAAATCCTAATTTATCATTAATTGGGCCAAATTGGACTGCCACCGGCTAAATTAATCCAATTGGGCTTTTTCAAATCCAATTGGGCCTCACTGGGCCTTCCTGGGCCTACCTTGGCCTTCCCTAGGCCTACTTTGTTTACATTGGGCCTTATTGAACTTCTCTTGGCTTTGTGGGCCTACATTGGCTATGTTGGGCCTAATTTATCTTGTTGAGCCTCCATTAACCTTATTGGGCCTTCATTGACCTTGTTGGGCCTTCATTGGCCTTATTGGGCCTTGATTGGCCTTATTGGGCCTTGATTGTCTTTGTTGGGCCTGTGATAGCACCAACTCCCGTTAACAAGGTTAGTGTGAAAAGTCGGATTGTCACATCATCCCCTTGTTGAAGGAATTTTCGTCCCGAAAATTAGCAAGTGTTAAGAGTAGTTAGGAAACTACTTACGAGTTTAAATCGTACGTGTTAGTGTGATTTGATCATTCTGTGTGCTTGTGTGTACTCACACACAAAGTCTAATGCTTGCAACATCACAACTCAATTGTGATCGTTCAATGTAACTGTTTTGCGTGTTCACTAGTTAGTTCACCTAACTGTGACTGTTTGTGTTTGATCTGTGACTGTTTGTGTTTGATCATACTGTGTTGTGTAGCCTCACACCTAGTGAGTGTCTGAAACTGTTTGTACTATGCAACCCCGCACATAGCAAAGTGTATGTAACCAATGTACTATGCAACCCGCACATAGCAAAATGTATGTAACCAATGTACTATGCAACCCCGCACATAGCAAAATGTATGTAACCAATCGTATATGTACTACCATAACATGTAACATATGAAATGTAGCACATAAAACATATAAAATGTAATGTAGCACAAATATCTGTAACAAAATCAATTGAATAAATAAAACGTTTGTGCTTACAGTTTGAAATTTGCAGTGTTGATGTGTGAAAGCATCACGTCATCCCCTTGTTGAAGGAAATTTCGTCCCGAAATTTAACGTGCGCTCTCAGTGTTAGCAGTAGCTGTCTTGAATAGATGAGGATATTTCTTCATCATCTGGTCTTCCCGTTCCCATGTGAATTCAGGACCCCGTCTTGAATTCCATCGGACTTTGACTATCGGAATCTTGCTTTGCTTCAGTTGTTTGACCTCTCGGTCCATGATTTCTGCTGGTTCTTCAATGAATCGCAGCTGTTCATCTACTTGTATTTCTTCCAACGGTACAATCAATGTCTCGTCAGAAAGACATTTCTTTAAGTTTGATACATGAAAAACATCATGAACTCCACTGAGTTCATCCGGTAGTTTGAGTTGATACGCAACCGGACCAATCCTTTTCAGAATCTCAAAAGGTCCTACGTAACGTGGACTAAGCTTTCCGCGCTTGCCGAATCGTATCACACCTTTCCAAGGTGATACCTTTAGAAGAACTCGGTCTCCTACTTGAAATTCCAACGGCTTGCGACGTTTGTCTGCATAACTCTTCTGTCGATCCCTAGCCGCTGCCATACGATTCCGGATTTGAACTACCTTCTCTGTTGTCTCGTGCACCAGTTCAGGACCTGTTAACTGACTGTCACCAATTTCAGCCCAGCAAACTGGTGAACGACATTTGCGACCATACAAAGGTTCAAACGGTGCTGCTTGAATACTTGTATGATAACTATTATTGTAAGAGAATTCCACCAACGGTAAATGATTCTCCCAGCTATCACCAAAGTCAATTACACAAGCTCGTAACATATCCTCAAGCGTTTGAATCGTTCGTTCACTTTGACCGTCGGTCTGTGGATGATAAGCGGTACTCATATCCAAGCGAGTCCCCAATGACTTATAAAGAGATTTCCAAAAGTTGGAAGTAAACCGGGCATCCCGATCTGATATGATAGAGATTGGCACACCATGCCGTGCTACTACTTCCTTGATGTAAATGCGAGTCAGTTTCTCCATCTTATCAGTTTCCTTGATTGCTAAGAAGTGTGCAGATTTCGTTAATCGATCGACAATTACCCATATCGTATCACAGCCACTCGGTGTACGGGGTAACTTAGTAATGAAATCCATCGAAATCTGTTCCCATTTCCACATCGGTATCTCTGGTTGTTGCAATAAACCAGATGGCTTCTGATATTCAACTTTGACTTTCGAACAAGTCAAACATTTGCTAACGTACTTAGCAATATCAGCTTTCATATGAGGCCACCAATACAGTGCCTTCAAGTCATGGTACATCTTGTCTGATCTCGGATGGACTGAATATCTGGACTTGTGTGCTTCGTCCATCACGAGTTCCCTTAAACCTCCATACAAAGGTATCCACATTCGATCAATGAAATAACGAATTCCATCAGGTTTAACATTCAATTGTTCTTCCATTCCTCGTAAAGATTCCGGTACTAAGTTTTCCGTTTTCAAAGCCTCAATCTGAGCACTATGTACCTTGTCAGGTAAATCAGTATGTATTGTCATCATAAGTGCACGAACCCGTCTTGTTCCCGTTGTATCTTTTCTGCTCAAAGCATCGGCTACGACATTAGCCTTTCCCGGGTGATACTTAATTGCACACTCGTAATCGTTCAACAACTCGACCCATCGTCGTTGTCTCATATTGAGCTCCTTCTGATCAAAGATATGTTGCAAACTCTTATGATCAGTATAAATAGTACACTTAGTTCCATACAAGTAATGCCTCCAAATCTTCAAAGCAAAAACCACTGCTCCTAACTCCAAGTCATGAGTAGTGTAATTCTTTTCGTGCGTTCGTAGTTGTCTGGAAGCATAAGCAATCACTTTATCCCGTTGCATCAACACACATCCCAAACCCTGTCCAGATGCGTCACAATACACCGCAAAGTCTTCCGTTCCTTCCGGTAGAGATAGAATCGGTGCGCTGCAAAGCTTCTGTTTCAATAACTGGAATGCAGCTTCCTGTTTATCAGTCCAGTTATACTTTGTTCCCTTGTGCGTCAAAGCTGTAAGTGGTTGAGCGATCTTTGAGAAACCCTCAATGAATCGTCGATAATAACCCGCCAAACCAAGGAATTGTCGTACCTCGGTAGGGGTCTTTGGCGCTTCCCAATTCTTAATCGCTTCAATCTTCGCTGGATCAACATGTATACCCTTTTCATTAACTATATGACCCAAGAACTGTACTTCTCGCATCCAGAAATCACATTTCGAGAACTTAGCGTACAGTTGTTCCTGTTTCAACAGCTCTAGTAGCAATCGAAGATGTTCAGCATGTTCCTCCTCAGACTTTGAATAGATGAGAATGTCATCAATGAAAACAATGACAAACTTATCCAGATAAGGTTTACAAACACGATTCATGAGATCCATGAATACAGCTGGAGCGTTTGTCAACCCAAATGGCATGACCAAGAACTCATAATGGCCATAGCGCGTCCTGAATGCTGTCTTTGGAATATCCTCCTCCTGGACTCTTAATTGATGATAACCCGACCTGAGGTCAATCTTCGAATAGTAACTCGAACCTTGCAACTGATCGAACAAATCGTCAATCCTGGGTAACGGATACCGGTTCTTGATAGTAACCTTATTCAATTCCCGGTAATCGATACACATACGGAAAGTTCCGTCCTTCTTCTTTACAAACAATACTGGAGCTCCCCATGGTGAAAAACTAGGTCGTATGAAACCCTTATCCAACAATTCTTGCAATTGTGTAGATAACTCTTGCATCTCTGACGGTGCAAGTCGATAAGGCGCCCTAGCTATCGGTGCTGCGTCTGGTGTAAGATCGATTCGGAATTCCACCTGTCTCACAGGCGGTAATCCCGGCAAGTCTTCTGGAAATACCTCCGGAAACTCACAAACTATAGGTATATCTTCAAGTTTCTTCTCAGCTACCGGCTTTTCAGTTATAAGTGCTATAACTGCCGTATGACCTTTCCGCAGACATTTGTGTGCTTTCATACAAGATATGAGACGCAGTGGCGTACTGCTCTTCTCGCCTTGTACATATAATGTCTCTCCCTGCGGAAGAGGTATGCGAACAATCTTTTCATGGCATATAATTTCAGCCTGGTTTTTGGACAACCAGTCCATGCCAATGACTACATCAAAACTGCCTAAGGCAATAGGCATCAAATCAATCTCTAATGTCTGACCCATCAAATCAAGGATACATCCCTTATAAATGTTTTCTACTACAATTAACTTACCATCAGCTAATTCCACAGTGTAGGGACTATCTAAGGCAGTGGGACTAACATTTAGCAACTTAACAAGTGAACTAGATACAAAGCTCCGATCGGCACCGGTGTCAAATAACATAGAGGCATAGTGATTATTTAAGAGGAACGTACCCGTAACAATGTTGGGATCCTCCCGCGCTTGACGTCCTCCGATCACAAACGCCCTGCCTCTAGCACCGTTGTTGTTATTATTGTTGTTGTTATTGTTGGTACCATTGCCGTTACCGTTGCCATTTCCATTACCATTGCCATTATTGTCCCCGCCTTTCTTAAGTTGTGGGCAATCTTTCTTGAAATGCCCCATCTTGCCGCACTCAAAACAACCCTTCTGCACGTTGTTTTGATTGTTATTATGGTTGTTATTGTTGTTCTGCAGCTCTCCGCGACAATCTTTAGCCGCGTGCCCAATCTTGCCACACCTCTGGCACTTAGCTCTGTCACACTGGTTACCCGCATGATGGTAACCACACTTGTTGCACTTGGGGTGCTTACCAATATAGCCCCCCGATGATGATGATTGCTGACCACTGCTGGAATTATGATAGGACTTGTTTGAGTCTTGTTTCCTGTTTTGCTGATGTGATTGTTGGTTGTTGCCCTTGAAGTTGTTACTTTCCCACTTTCTCTTATGGTCTCCTACCTTGGTAGCAGATGTTCTTTTGGGCAGAGTCCCCTGTAACACTGCCTGGTCAGTAAGCTGATGTGCTAGACGAACAGCTTGTTGGATAGTGGTGGGATTTGCTGAGGTAACCATCCCCTGAATCTGAGGCACTAGTCCTCCAATGTACCTTTCGATCCACTTACTGGCTGGAGTAGCCATGTGTGGTAGCAGTCTGGCCAGTTCATGCGATCTGGTCGTGTACTCCTCAATATTTGACCCCTCCATCTTGAGGTGCCAATACTCCTCCTCCAACTTCTGCATTTCACTACGAGGACAATACTCCTCTTGTAGCAAAGTTTTGAAGTTGTTCCAGATCAACGCATTTGCTTCTCCCAACCCCAGAGTCTGAACATTGGAGTTCCACCAAGTCAGCGCTGGACCCTCTAATGTTCCAGTAGCAAATTTCACCTTGCTGTCATCAGGGTAGTTGCACATTTCAAATACAGACTTCGCCTTTTCAATCCATCGGAGAAGTCCTATGGCCCCCTCCGACCCTTTGAAATTGTGAGGTTTGCAGTCCAAGAACATCTTGAACGTGCAAACTTGTGGGTTAATCACTCCCCCAGCTGGACCCTGTGGCCCTGTGTTGTGTGTCTGAGCATACTGTGCAATAGCCTCTGCGACTCTGTTGTTAATTAGCTCGTTGAGCTCAGCAACAGTCATATGTACGTTTCCCTCAGCCATTAGTTTCCTATTTATAAGAAGTGTTAGCACGAAGTCAAAATCCAATGTAACATGTGTAAGTAAAACAACAAACACAACATGTAATATAATCAACACAGTTGTTGGAAACAAACAATAATTCTTCCATAAATAGAAACTTCCTTTGAGTACAATACTTTTTGAAATGAAATACAAAATTTCAAACTACTAATGTAGGAACACAACCCGTTCCCAATAAGTTTAAAGAAAACAAAAATAAAAGAAAGAGAATCAATCGTCCTCAACAGTGGATTCAGGATCGGACTCAGCAACTGGTGCTGGTTCCTCCTCCTCATCATCATCCTCATCCTCATTCTCAACTACCACTAAATCCTCTAAAGCTTCAATCCTGCCTGCCAAAATCTCCTCTCGGTTCTCTGACTCTTCTAGACGACCAATCATGTTGATCATCTCATCCCGCATGTCATGAACTAGATGGGCAAGTTCATCTTGCCTCTCAGTGGCATCCCATAACTCCTGAGATCTCTGTATGAGCTTGTCTTCTGCTGTATCCAGATCCTCGCGCAATTTGGCGATCTCCTCGGCGTCTGTCCTTCGCCTCTTAGGCTCAGGAGTATCCAGTACGGGTGGTGGATGTGTAGATGGTCCTGCAGCATAGAGTCCCTGGGTATTCACCCATGGTGCCTCCTCCGGATCTTCATCCAGGTCCTCAACTGGATCCTCATCTGGATCCTCATCTGGATCCTCCTCTGGATCCTCATCAGGATCCTCGTCTGGATCCTCCTCCGGATCCTCCTCCGGGTCTTCCTCCGGATCCTCCTCTGGATCGGAGTCCTCCATCTCATATGGTGGAGGTGATGGAATGGGTGGTGGTGGTGATGATGGTGGTGCCGGAACCATCGGCTCCTCGTCCTCGGAATCATCAATGATAACATAAGGAACTGATGATGAAGCCATGCCTGTTACATAATATCATATGTAAGTGCAGTGCCATGGAATACGTAAGCAAATCAATTACATAATGTCATATGTAATTTCTAAGCAGTATGTGTAAACATGTGTGTCTAATGTCTAACAGTCATAGTCTAGGCCTACAAATGCAAACCTAGTTCGCTATAACCAATGTCTCTGATACCAATCTGTCACACCTCCAATTTCAACTAACGGAATCATACCGTTTGGAAACGTGACAAACCAGGATCTCAGATCATTAGACATAGCGAAGACCTCTATATGAATTTCAAAACATACGTTGGTCTTTAAAAACATAATATTCAGAGTTTACAAAAAGTTGCGGAAGCGTTTCAAATCAATAAACTGTTGATAAGTAAAACATTACAAATCAAAATACTGAAATATTCAAATTCAAATGTTCAAAGTTTATAATGCATGAGACTCTATCTTCCTAGTCCATGCCAGCTGTTACGCGCGCCTTAGCGTCCTGAGAAAACATGCAAATCAAGTCAACACAATGGTTGGTGCATAACACAGGTTTTAAGTAATCATAGAGTTCAAAACATCAGTTTGAATAACAAGTTTGTAGATAACATAATCACAATTACACAGTCATGATAGCTAGTCATATAAACTATTTACATACGTGTTCGACACCGAAGCTGACTAGTTGCCATGCTATAGCATGTTTTCGCCTTGCCACTATTGTCTATCACAACAATAGTAAAAATGTGTTTGGTCAGTCAAACACCTGCGTAGATCCCATCTACCAGGGGAGGTTTGTCAAACCTAATAGATCTATTTCCAACTACCACGCTTTGCATTACAGCAAACTAAACGGTTCGAGGTGTGTAAGGACTTTCAAGTGATATGTTTTCACGTAATGTAAACAGATAACTCATGCAAGTGTTATGTATCTAAAAATCAGTTTGTTGCACATGTTTTCTCCCCCAAAACATTTTAAAATAAGAAAGGGGCCGTGTACGCACCTTTGATGATAGTAGAATGATCAAGTATGTGTGAACTTGCGTAGAAATCCTCTACGAAGAATCTGTGATTTAAACAATAACCTATTGTTATTCGAATAATCGTTTTGTGCTTAAAATCACATACGTATCAACATACGTATGTTAAAGTGTGAGAATTAGGCATACGGAAGTACACGTGTCATTGAAATCGATTAAATAAAATCATATCTGATTTTATTCAATTTATCGTAATTATACGCGATTTCGTGTTCGGATTAAAATATGGATTTTATCATTTCAACACGTTCGTATTCTCATTACGGTTCCAACGCAACTTGAACGGATGAAAACGGACTTGAAACGAACAAGTTATGCTCAAAATACAAACTAACATTGAAAATCCAAAAATTTGGTTGGGCCGGGACTCGAACCCGCGACCCTCAACTCCAACACACACGCCCTTAACCAGTTAAGCCCGCTAGGGTTTCGCGAAAGATATCAGAATTAAATTGTTTTAATTCCTCTTCCAACCCAAATCCTATTCCTTAATATAGCCGAAGCAATCATACTCCAAATTGGTCCTCAATTCGAACCTGATAGCCCTTAAAACCATAGGGTTTCTATTCCTTAGATCCAACCGATTCTATAACCGGTTTTAATTCGAATTTAAATTAATATAACACACTTAATTCGATTGTGTAATCATTCGGACTCAATTTCATAAATCCTTCACTCAAAACCTAACAATATGTGATGATATCATGAAATTGATATGTGGAGATACATAATCGGTGGTTTTAGAATCTGATATCACCATTTAATTTGACTTTTAAACCTTCCAAGACTAATTCCCCCAAAACCGTTTAACCCAAGAACCCTAGATCTTGTTCTTTATCAATTCACTATAATGAAATGAAATTAAATCATGGATTAGCTTCATCGAGACTCCCTGAAACTAAAAACAACCTTTAATTTGATCTTACAGCTCGATTAATACAGAACCCCCAAATCCGTTCTCATTATAAACCCTAGAATTCAAAACCATCCAATTCGTTGATGTTTTCTGAAATTGACACATTCTTTTCACTGATCGGTATCTTATGAAACTTTTAGCATGATTTAATTTGATTAAATCACACGTTTTGATCTAATCCCCCAAAACAACTCTAACAACGAACCCTAGTAATCGGCCTCCATCAATTCGTTGTTAGAACATGGAATTAACATAGGCTTATGTTTAATCGACTACTTTAGAGTGTGTAGAAACGATTTCTTACCTTGTTTGATGATGAATTCAAGTAGATTGACTCACGGGTTGTTCTTCGGTTCCCTCCACGACCAATTCTTCTGCTCGATGCTTCTGCTCTCAAATTCTAGTGTGTAAAAGGTCCTAATGATTCCGACTTGGGTTTATATAACATCAATTTGGTGAATTGATGTCGCATTATACCACATTGAACCCAACCGACTTCGGTTACCCTTTTTTAGCCATTATTTCACATAATTTCGGCAATTATGAGTTTTCCAACGGTTGATAACTGTTGTTCATCATTAGTGTGTAATGATTGCATAGTTACTTCAGCTAATTGTAACAGATTTAGGCAAATTTCGAATTCCATACACCAATTGGCCGAATTTTGACTTGTAGAAGTCAAAATTGGAACTAAATTCAATTACAAGTCTTAATCTCTAACATCTTAACACTTAAATACTGATTTTTCTTAATTCCTAAATCCCCATAGATCTTTCTGAGTCAAAACACATTATTTTGATTAACAACATTACCTTAAAAATCCTAATTTATCATTAATTGGGCCAAATTGGACTGCCACCGGCTAAATTAATCCAATTGGGCTTTTTCAAATCCAATTGGGCCTCACTGGGCCTTCCTGGGCCTACCTTGGCCTTCCCTAGGCCTACTTTGTTTACATTGGGCCTTATTGAACTTCTCTTGGCTTTGTGGGCCTACATTGGCTATGTTGGGCCTAATTTATCTTGTTGAGCCTCCATTAACCTTATTGGGCCTTCATTGACCTTGTTGGGCCTTCATTGGCCTTATTGGGCCTTGATTGGCCTTATTGGGCCTTGATTGTCTTTGTTGGGCCTGTGATAGCACCAACTCCCGTTAACAAGGTTAGTGTGAAAAGTCGGATTGTCACACCAATGACTACATCAAAACTGCCTAAAGCGGTAAGCATAAAGTCAATGTCATGTGTTTGACCCATCAAGTCAAGAACACATCCTTTAGAAATATGGTTTATAACAACTAACTTATCATTAGCTAGTTCTTTAGTGTATGGGTTTTCTAAAGTAGTAGGACTAATACTTAACAATTCACAAGATTTGCTAGATACAAAACCCCGATCTGCACCGGTGTCAAATAGCATAGAGGCAGAGTGATAATTCAAGAGAAACGTACCCGTAACGACGTTGAGATCTTCCCGTGCCTGACGTCCTCCAATCACAAAAGCTCTGTTCTAGCAACATTTGTGTTGTTGTTGTTGTTTCCTTTTGTAATCATGTCATTAGCCCTTCTTTTCTTGAGTTGTGGGCACTCCTTCTTGAAATGTCCTGATAAGCCACACTCAAAACATCCTTTCTGTGTGTTGCTCTGGTTGAGTGAGCTTGCCTGCAGTTTCCCTCGACAGTCTTTTGCTACGTGCCCTATCTTTCTGCATCGCTGACATCGGTATTTGTCACATTGTTTCCCAAAGTGATGGAATCCACATTTGTTGCACTTTGGGTATTTACCATTATACCCTCCCGATGACTGTTGGTTATTATTTGGATTGTGATGGGTTTTGTCTGATTCCTGCTTGCGGTTCTCCTGAAATGACTGTTGAGTAAAATTCTTGGAATCAATGCTATCCCATTTTCTTTTGTGGTCTCCTGCCTTAGCTGTTACTGTTCGTTTGGGTAATGTTCCCCGTTGCATCGTTTGATCAGTAAATTGGTGTGCCAGTCGAACAGCTTGCTGTATGGTAGTAGGACTTGCAGATATGATCAATTTTCG
Organism: Mikania micrantha; assembly: GCA_009363875.1. Taxonomy (NCBI): domain Eukaryota; kingdom Viridiplantae; phylum Streptophyta; class Magnoliopsida; order Asterales; family Asteraceae; genus Mikania; species Mikania micrantha. The sequence goes on from CM018681.1 coordinate 35,646,855, forward strand.
AACCTGAGATACCAGCCCTCCAATGTATCTCTTGATCCACTTGCTAGATGGTGTTGCCCTGTGCGGTAAGAGTCTTGCTAATTGCTGAAATCGAGTAGTGTATTCCTCAATATTAGAACCTTTCATCTTGAGTTGCCTGTATTCATCCTCAAGTTCTTGCATTTCATTACAGTGACCATACTCCTCCTGCAACAGGATTTTAAATCCGTTCCAAGTAAGGGCATTGGTTGTATCCAAACCGAGTGTCTGTACGATAGAGTTCCACCATGTCAAGGCTGAACCCTCCAAAGTACCAATAGCGTATCTAACCTTGTTTTCTTCCGAACAATTGCACGTCTCAAATACCGATTCTGACTGTTCAATCCATCGAAGAAGTCCAATGGCTCCTTCCGATCCTTTGAAATTATGTGGTTTACAGTTCAAGAATGTCCTGAACGTGCACATTTGTGGGTTTACCAGTTCCCCCGTCGGATCATGTGGTCTTGTTTGGTATGCTTGCGCATAGTTTGCGATTGTCTCGGTAATTCGAGTGTTAATAAGTTCCTCAACTTCCGTTGCGGTCATGTTAATGTTTCCCCCAACCATGATCCTCCTATTTACAAATATACATAATGAGACTACACCCATCGCATAATCATCAATCATGCACAAAGTAAATGTAACACACTACCATAGCCATTAAGGTAACAATTTCTAATCATTTATGATAAACTAGTGCTTACAATTGTTTGTCAAAGAGATGCAAAACAACTAAACACGGAATCTACTTTTATGAGTACAACCCACTCATATAAGTTTGTTAACTGAAAGATAAATAACATAAAGTAGCTAAAGTCCAGCATTTGGTGGTGCAACACTAGGAGATGAATCAGCCTGTTCTGGTGGACCACTCTCTGCACCATGATCATACTGTATATGTTCGGTGACAAGTATCAATGCTTGCTCGGTCAAATCCCCCACTACATTAGTTCCATCTATAGCCGCATTAGATAGTGCAATGGCCTCTTCGGCCCTTGCCTTGGCCATAGCCGCACGTAGTTCCGTCTCTTGTTGTCGTGCCTCGGCCATAGTTGCACGAAGTTCAGCATCTTGAAGTCGGTTGGTGAGTTCAACAATAGCATTTCGCATCATTTCCACATCCTCCACCAGATTCTCATGTAATTCATCTGTACGAATCAGTTCCTCCTTAAGACTCCTCCATTTATCCATAATCCAGTTGTTGCTTTCCAATAATCCTGTGATTGCCCCTGCCGCCTCGCGCATATTACGGATCTCTTGATCCATACGTGCCACGAATGCAGCAAATGCTTGCTCTAGCGGATACCCTAGAGCCGGTAATGTCCACATGCCAGTAGTAGATGAAGTAGCGGATGGAGGAGGCACTCTCTCCTCGCGTACCCAGCTACGGATGAGATCAGGGAACCATTGCCAATAATGGCTGCTCCCTCTGGGCCTAATGTGAATATCCTCGCCATAGTGAATAGTATTATCCACTGGCTCCAGTTTCCTCTTCTTAGCTGTTTCAATTTCTACATGTGACTCCTCATCAAGAATACGCTTAGACGATGATGCCATATCTGTTACATAATGCCATATGTAAGTGCATATAAACTATCGTGTAAGTAAGTGTCTAATGTCTAACAGTTATAGTCTAAGTCTACAAATGCAAACCTAGTTCGCTATAACCAATGGCTCTGCTACCAATCTGTCACACCCCCAATTTTCAACTAACGGAATCATACCATTTGGGAACATGACAAACCAGGATCTCAGATCATTAGACATAACGAAGACCTCTATATGAATTTCAAAACATATGTTGGTCTAAAACAGTAACATCAAAGTTTTCAAAGTTTGCGGAAGCGTTTTAAAAACCAATAACAAAACATAACGGTTTGAAAATGTAAAGTACAAATCCAATAACATTCAATGTCTTAATAGATCAAAGCTAAAACAATTGAACTGAAATGCATGCATGAGACTCAACATCCTAGTCTCTGCTTGTCCTTGCTTGTGTCTTAGTGTCCTGAGAAAACATGTAAATCAAGTCAACACAAAGGTTGGTGCATACACAGGTTTAAGCATTCACAAATGTTGAAATCATAGTTTGAATACAGAGTTTACAGATAACATAATCACACGTGCATAGTCATGATAGCTAGTCATTTGTACTATTTACATAAGTGGTCGACACCGAAGCTGACGTTGCCATGCTATAGCATGTTTTTGCCTTAACACTACTGTCTAGCACAAACAATAGAAATGTGTGTTTGGTCAGTCAAACACCTGCGTAGATCCCATCTACCAAGTGAGGTTTGTCAAACCCAATAGATCTATCTTCAACTACCACGCTTTGCACTACGACAAACTAAACGGTTCGAAATGGAAGGCGTTGTAATGCTATGTTTGCACTTAATGTAAACAGCTAACTCATGCAAGTGATATGTATCTAAAAGCGTTTGTTGCACATGTTTTCTCCCCCAAAACAGTTAAAATAAGAAAGGGGCCGTGTACGCACCTTCGATGTTAGCAGAATGATCAAACACTTGTGAACTCGCGTAGAAATCCTCTACGAAGAATCTGTGGTTTAACATTAACTTAGTGTTATTCGAATAGTCGTTTTGTGCTTGAAATCACATACGTGTCAACACACGTATGCTAGAGTGTGAGAATTATGCATACGAAAGTACGCGTGCCTTTGGAATCGTTTAAATAAAATCATATTTGATTTTATTTAAGTAACCGTAATAATACGCGATTTCGTTTTCGGATTAAAATATGAATTTTATTATTCTAATGCGTTCGTATTCTCGTTGCGGTTCCAACGCAACTCGAACGGGTTAAATCGGAGTTTAAACGAAGAAGTTATGATCGAAATACTAAAATAATATTAAAACCTAAAAACTGTTGGGGGCCGGGTTCGAACCCGCGACCTCCCTTCCCCCGTACACACCTTCTACCATCCCCTCTACTTCCACTTTTGTTAACATAGCCCATTTTAAATGATTTTAATTACTAACTGTCGGATTCCCCCTTGTTTCACCAAACCGAACCACATAGCTCCAATTGGTCCATAAATCGAACCCGATCGACATCAACACCATAGGGTTTTCAATTGATATGATATTTCGAACCCTTCTAAGTCGTTTAATTCGATTATTATGACCATGACAAACAAAAACCCCAAATTCGTTTTTCACGAATAACCCTAGAACTTAAAATCTTCCAATTCGATAGTGTAATATGAAATTGATATGGGTCTCATCTCAAACGCACCCTTCTGAATCTATATGTGTGACTTAATTTCATTTCTAACCCGTTTAAGCAAGAAACCCCCAAATCCGTTTAGACTTAGAACCCTAAAACTTGAAATCATCAAATTCGATATAATCAGATTAAATTGTAGTAGGGATTTCGTTTAACCAATAATTCCGAAGCTACTTGTGTAATTTAATTTGATTTAAAACTTTTTTTGTTAAAAAAAACCCCAAAACGTTTTGTTTCAAAAGCCCTAGTAATCGAAATCATAATATTCGTTGTTAGAAAACCAAATTGATAAGTAGTGTTGCTTAGTCGATATCTTATGAAACTATACATAAATATTAATTTGAATATAGGACCCGTTTGTGTTGAAAACCCCAAATGGTTCTTGTTATGAACCCTAATTACTCGAATTCTATTCTTTCATTGTTAGAACCCGAAATTAACATATGTTTATGGCTAGTCGGTTGTTTTAGATTGTGTACAAGTATGTTTTTACCTGTTTTGAAGTCGAATTGTTGTAGATCGAATTCAAGCTCTAGTTTCAGCAATTTCCACGATCGAATTCGTCCTCCGATACCTCAGGCTTGAAATTCTTGTGTGTGACAACTCCTAATGATACCGATTTAAGTTTCTGTAACTTCAATTGTAATGAATTTGATCGGCTTTTACGAATTTGATACATATTAGTAACGGTTACGACTTTCTAGCTCATTAGAGGCTTAATTCGGTTAATTAATGGATCAATAACGTTCAGAAACTTTTAATAATCATAATTGTGATGTTTATGATAGTTCAATTCGTTTACAATTCCGAATTTATGATTAACTCGAATTTTTGTATGTTAAACCAACGAATTTTGACTTGGAAAGTCAAAATTATGACTTCTACTAGTTATAAATATAATCCTTGCAATATTAGGTATTTACAACCTTATTTTGTTCACTTAAAACTCTTGTAATTCGTTTTCGAACAATAACATCACATTTCGGTTAACAAAGTTGAACCAAAAATCCCGAATTGTCCATAATTGGAACAATTGAACTATATTTGGCTCGGTTAATCCTTTTGGGCCTAATAACTACAACTGGGCCTACCTTGGGCCTCATTGGGCCTACCTAGACCTCATTGGGCCTACCTTGGCCTTATTGGGCCTAACTTGGCTCATTGGGCCTACCTTGGTCTTATTGGGCCTGTGATCTCGCTATTTTCAGTTAACGAGGTTAATTTCAAAAATATCGAATTGTCACACATGTGGTGGAAAAGGAGAAGGATAAGAAAAAGATACAGGACGTACCTATAGTGAAAGAGTATCCGGAAGTATTTCCCGAAGACCTACCCGGTTTGCCACCTGTGCGACCGGTAGAGTTTTGTATTGACTTCATTCCTGGAGCAACTCCTGTTGCTAAATCTCCTTACAGGTTAGCACCTTCAGAGATGCAGGAATTGTCTAATCAGCTACAGGAGCTACTTGACAAGGGTTTCATCAGACGGAGCTACTCACCTTGGGGAGCCCCGGTCTTATTTGTGAAGAAGAAATATGGATCGTTCAGAATGTGCATAGATTACCGTGAGCTGAACAAACTAACCATCAAGAATCGGTATCCGTTACCAAGGATTGATGATTTGTTTGACCAACTGCAAGGAGCTCAATACTTCTCAAAGATTGACTTGCGGTCTGAATATCATCAGCTTAGTGTTCAAGACGAAGACATACCGAAGACGGCGTTCCGAACACGATACGGGCATTACGAATTCATGGTGATGCCTTTCGGATTGACAAATGCACCAGCGGTTTTCATGGATCTCATGAACCGAGTGTGCAAGCTGTATCTAGACCAGTTTGTCATTGTCTTTATTGATGACATACTGATTTATTCCAAGAGCAAAACAGATCATGAACAACACCTTAGAAAGATCTCGGAGCTGTTGAAGAAAGAACAACTCTATGCTAAATTCTCCAAATGTGAATTTTGGCTTAGAGAAGTTCAATTTTTAGGTCATGTGGTCAACAGTGAGGGAATACACGTAGACCCTGCCAAGATCGAGGCGATAAAGAACCGGGACACTCCCAAAACACCCACGGAGACACGGTCTTTTCTGGGATTGGCGGGTTATTACAGAAGGTTTATTTCGAACTTTTCAAAAATAGATTTGCCACTCACAAAACTAACCCAGAAAAGTGAACCGTTTGTCTGGGAGCAGAAGCAAGAAGATGCTTTTCAGACCTTGAAACAGAAATTATGTGATGCTCCAATTCTATCTCTTCCAGAAGGCTGTGATGATTTTGTGGTTTATTGCGATGCTTCCCATCAGGGACTTGGTTGCGTATTAATGCAACGGGACAAAGTCATAGCCTATGCATCAAGGCAGTTAAAAGTTCATGAGAAGAATTACACTACTCATGATCTTGAACTGGGAGCAGTAATCTTCGCATTGAAGATTTGGAGACATTACTTATATGGCACCAAGTGTACCATATTTACTGATCACAAGAGTCTGCAGCATATTTTTGATCAGAAGGAGCTCAACATGCGACAACGCCGTTGGGTTGAACTTCTGAATGATTACGATTGCGTGATCAAGTACCATCCGGGAAAGGCAAACGTTGTAGCTGATGCCTTGAGCCGAAAGGAACGGGTCAAACCCTTGCGCGTTAGAGCAATAGGGACGACTGTGCAGACGAGCTTACGAGACAAGATCATTCAGGCACAACAAGAATCAGTTGATCGAGGAAACTTGAAGAAAGAACTCGACTGTGGAGCAGAGAAATACCTTGAGACTAAGCCTGATGGAATGATCTACTACCAGGATCGTATATGGATCCCGGCAGTAGAAGTATTGAGAAGGCCTATCTTCGATGAAGCACATAAGACTAAATATTCTGTTCATCCCGGATCTGATAAGATGTACCAAGACTTGCGTGGATTTTATTGGTGGCCGGGAATGAAGAAAGACATAGCCGAGTATGTCGGTCGATGTCTAACGTGTGCGAAGGTAAAGGCGGAACACCAGAAACCGTCTGTCTACTGGAACAGCCTGAGATTCCGCTCTGGAAGTGGGAACAAATAGCTATGCATTTCATTACCAAGCTACCCCGCACATCCAGTGGTTACGATACAATTTGGGTGATCATTGACCGTTTGACAAAATCTGCTCATTTCTTGCCAATGCGTGAGACTTTCACGATGGATAAACTGGCAAGATTGTACATCAACGAGATAGTGGTACGACACGGTGTGCCATTGTCTATTATCTCTGATAGAGACAGCAGATTCACATCAAGGTTCTGGCAATCACTGCAGAATTCTCTATGGACACAGCTAAATCTGAGTACAGCTTACCACCCACAAACAGATGGTCAAAGCGAACGTACTATTCAAACCCTAGAGGACATGTTAAGAACCTGTGTATTGGACTTCAGTGGGAACTGGGATTCCCATTTGCCACTGATCGAGTTCTCCTACAATAACAATTATCACAGCAGTATCGGATGTGCACCATTCGAGGCTCTCTATGGCCGAAAATGTTGGTCACCGATCTGTTGGACTGGAGTGAGAGATAATCATATAACTGGGCCAGAGCTTATTCAAGAAACCACTGATAAGATTGCCCAGATTCAGAGAAGACTACAAGCTACAAGGAGCAGACAAAAGAGCTACGCCGACAAACGGCGCAAGCCGTTGGAATTTCAAGTGGGAGACCAAGTAATGTTGAAGGTATCCCCATGGAAAGGCGTAGTACGCTTTGGGAATAAAGGCAAATTAGCACCATGGTATGTAGGGCCGTTTGAGATCATCAAACGTATTGGTCCTGTTGCGTATCGACTGAGATTAACAGGTGAACTCAGTGGTGTGCATGACATGTTTCACGTCTCAAACCTAAAGAAATGCCTTGCTAATGAATCACTCGTCATTCCAATTGAGGAAATTCAAGTGGATGAACAGTTACACTTTATTGAAGAACCTTTGGAGATTAAGGACCGCAAAGTTAAACAACTAAGGCGGAGCCGTATTCCGATTGTAAAGGTTCGATGGAACTCAAGGCGCGGACTCGAGTTCACTTGGGAACGTGAAGATCACATGAAGTCAAAGTATCCCCAACTGTTTGAAGAGGAAGCTGTACCCGATAACAATGCTTAAATTTCGGGACGAATTTCTCTAACAAGGGGAGACTGTAACATCAGTGCCGGAACCGTCACCGGGACAGTGATCTCAACAGTGCCATGAACAGTAAACAGGTACAAACACACATATTTCATGCTATTTCATATTCATATCAATAGTCAAAGTCATTTCGTGTTATCAAACCACAAGTTCATAAACAGTTAACAGAAACAAAGTTCAGAACAATGGTTCTTGAGTCAGATAATTATCTGGCAATACAGAACCATCATGGGATTATTTGTTAGGAATTGTTATGTATAAACGTATGTGAGGCTTTATAGAACAAAACAGAATGGATGTTGTTATGTGAATGCTAAATTGACGGGTTATTTGTATAGGTGACGATCTATACGAATATATCTGAAGGTTTAACGTTCTGAATAATATCCAATTATTAGAAAACAATAGTGAAAAGTATAGTTATCGTCGTGTTCGCACGAGTGACGATTCGAACGAATACGCGCGATGACCGTACGTTTCGATTTAAATATTAATTAATATTTTAAAATTTAAAATAAATAAAAGATGTTACTTAATTTATTAGGAATCACAACTTAGAATCACTTTATAAATTCTATTTTTATAAACCGTGTAGTTTTATCGCGAAAACCTCGCGAACCGACATTTTACGCGAAACCGAACGAGACCGAAGGACGGGGCGTTTTGAAACAATTAAATGTGACATTTAATGTCACAACCACCACCATCATTCACTCTCTTTCTCTCTACCACGTTTTCTCTCTCTCTAGTTTTCTCTCAAGAAACCACCTTCTCTCTAAGAATCTGAGCTCATTTCTTTGTGGATTCAAGCAATCTAAGTGTCAAACGTTCCTCCTATTGAGTAGATCAAGGAAGTACCGGAAATTCAAGCATTCATCCGTCAGATTGGAGGTAAATCCCTAAACTTACTTCGGTTTTGTGATAGGTCACGAACCTTTTGTTTATCTCTATGTTAATCAGGTTTAAACACATAGAAATGTTGACATGAGTTGTGATAAACAACTGAAAAACCCTAGAGGCTGATCTGTAACAGGTTAGGATCGAAATGAGATTCGTGATTACAAGTTCATGAGGTTCGGAGCTGCTACAGGTTCGTTTCCAGTGGCCGAACCTTCCAAGGGGTAGAGCCAAACCTTTGAGTCTGCAACGAACCCTGTATCATCATGGGTACCACTGCAACGAAGCTGGAGTATCCTGGGTCGCGAACCCTGCACTACTGTCGATCGAACCTTTAATTGACGAACCCTTGGAGCTCAAACAAGAAACAACGAACCCATATCATACTAGTCGAACCCACGGTCACCAGCAAACCAGGGAGGCCTTAGGCCGAACCTTTTGTGAGCGAACCTCAAGGGTTCGTGGGAGCTGAAGCATGGCCGAACCATAAGGGTTCGTTGGTGGCAAATTGAGAGCCGAACCTAAGGTGATTTCTGAAAAGGTTCGCTGCCTCATAGGGAATACCAAACCTAATTGTTATAAGAACTTTTGATTTCAAATGTGCATGGAGCTTAAATAAGCATGCATGCATAAGACAAGTATGTGTGTACATGGGAAGCCACGTAACCCATGCATAGAGGGAACAACTTTGACTTATGTGTGGGTGCATAGGCTAGGATTACTATAACCAAAGTCCTCCTTGGCACACAATAACCAACCAATATGAGATGTTGTATACACAAGAATTGTTAAACAAATAGGATCACATTGTTATAGATCCATGAGAATCAAAACACAAGTCTTGACATAAATGGGAAGTCAAGGAACCATAAATTGGGCCTAAGTGGGCCCAATGGGTTTAATAGAGCCCGTCATATAGCAAATGTCATATAATGGTTATAGTATTTAAAGGTAAATGTTTTATGAACTTTGTTGAGTTAAGTTTAATGTTGTTACAAAGTAAGTCAAATTTAAAATGAAATTTATTTTATAACTGTTAGTTAAAGGCTATTTTGATCATATGTTGGGGAAATTTGTTGTAAAATAGACAATATTGATTGTCTGGATTTGAACAGAAAACAAAGGAGACTCTGCCCAAATTTTTGTAAAATTTAACGATAAGTGTTGTAACTAATTATGAGAATTGGCTTTATAAATGGGTATTTAGACTAGGTTAGTTATATTAAATCATAGAGACAATTAGTAAATTAGGACACTTGGTTACACACACCGAGACCAAACCTTAAGTGCGACTACTATTACGTATACTTATCGCCTTTAAACTCTTATAAAATAACTCAGGAACTGGAGAAACCTAAGCTACAAACAAGAGTGCGCACTTTGTGATTATTTCAGTTACAAAGCAACACAGGTGAGTTCATTGCCCCTTTTCTAAACATTTTTGTTTTAAAACGCGGGGATGAGAAGAATGCGTAAACTTTTTTATTTAAATTGTTTACTTAAATGCTTTTATTCATTATATGTATATATTTATGCTTGTTGATACTCCTAGACTCCTGTCTAGGTAATTAGAATGCAGATCAAATTATCATGTTAATTAAATTACTCTTATGAGTAATACTTTAATTCTAAAACTTTAAACAAACCCTTAGTCCATCAAGCTCAAATTCAAGAACCTAAATTCAATGTGAAATCAAGGAAACTAAAGATCATGTTCAAAGAAATCTAATTCAGTGTGTGTCAATTATCATTGTGAAAATCAAGGGAATTCTAAAGATCAAATCAAGAGACTCAAGGAATCATAAATCATAAATGTGCGTGAATCATTGAAATAATGAAATCATTAAGATCTAATGAAATCATTAATACTTGAGTTAAGGTGGATGTCAGTTGTATGGAAATCAAGACCATGTGTAAGACACATAAAGTCCCGGCATGAATAGTAGACTCTTGTAGTCAAGCTATATGGGCAATAACGTGAACTATCAAATGAAATCAAAATCATGAGAATCAAATAGATCAAGAATCAAAGGATATCCGTAAAGTCCTGGCATGTACAGTAGACCATTGGGTCAAGCTGATATGGGCATCATTAAAATCCCGGCACGCTCAGGTTTGACTCCTTGTGGGTCAAGCCTGATATGGGTCACGTGTGAGAGGGTACAACTTGGACAACCACCAACAACTAAGTCTAATTGGTTGAGTCAAATAAGGCCCAATCATCATGTCTTAGTTGTATTTAATGTTTATTTACTTATTTGATTAAACATTTAACATTATATTTCTATAATTGCTTTTGGGAAATCATGTAATTATGATGAACTCAAGAGGATCAAATATAAATAAAATTGTGGAAATCAGAATCTAAATCAGAGGTGAATGGAGTGAGACACTTAATTATCATGAATAACAATATGTTAAGCAGTCTGGTATGTGGTGGGACGGTGGCTGGGGCTTGTCCCCTACATATGCCCTATATATAAGCATACTTGATTGGATAACATAGGTGGTTGTTGATGAGGTTAAGGTTGTCACTTCGGGGGATCAAGGTAAACATTTTCAGGGTAATCAAATGCTATAAATCATAGGTCATGAAATCAAAGTAGTGAAATGAAATGCTTAATTATCACCAGGAACAATATATCATGTGGTTTGGTATGTGGTGGGACGGTGGCTGGGCAGGCGGTAAGTTCGACCCTACATATGCCCTATATATAAGCATACTAAGCTGGATGGTGTAGGTGGTTAATGGTGAGGTTAAGGTTGTCATTAAGGTTATTCAAACTCATTTTATAAAACTTAATGAACTCACCAACCATGTGTTGACTTTATTTTTGCATGACTTCTCAGGTGACGAACAGGTCAACTGAAGAGTTACTTCTTTGGACTAGGTTATCAGATAGAGGACCTAGCTTTTTGGACCTGCATATTTTGAAGCATCATTATATAGTTTGTTTTGTATATCTTGTGCAGATACAAGATAGAAGAATATGATGTGACACTACATTTACATTGTTAAATTATAAAACTGATGTAATTTAACTTTGTAATTCTATTTTATTTTAGCAATTTTCTCATTTATGTATCATGTGCAATGTAACAATCTGATCACTTTGATTATCACTCCCGATATCGCGCCCCGAGAACCTTCCGCCCGACGGGGACTCTGATCCAACCCCGCCGGCTTGGGGTGTGACAGAAGACCACCTCCTCTATTGCCTCCATGTGACAATCCGGCAATTTCTGGTTAACCCCGTTAACCAGAAACTGACAGAAATGAGGCTAAATCGAACACAATCAAACCTGAGGGGTTAGAATTAATCAAGATCAGTCTTAATAGGCTTAAATTGCAAGGGTTAAACTTGTAACAACATGAAATAAACAATTTTGAATTATAAAGTCAAAATTCGTGTGATTTTGCAAGAAAAAAAAATCGAATTTCATGTTTAATTCAAGTGAAAAATGAAATTGATTTCTCTTAATCATTCTATTAATGATTACTAATGAGTAGCAGGCGTTATTAGTCCATTAACATCGAAATTAACTCAATTGGTAGTGTAAAAGTCGAAACCGTCGTATAGGGTATTAGAACTCGCATAATTCGATTTCAACATCACAAATTGAGTATCCCAGAGCATCAGTCAGCATTGTCAGAGAGTTTATCACAACACAATTTGATCGCAGAAGCTTCGAATTGAAGGATTGGATTTCGTAGAGGCCGAACTTAGGGCTAGAAGTTGATCTCTTTCAATTAAGCATCAAAACAAGTAAGTTTTCTATCCTACAACACCTAAAAGTGCCGACTAGGGTTAAACCTAAACCAATTTTGACTGAGAACACTTAATTCTTTGACTTCTGATTCTAGGGTTCTTGATAAGAATGCGATTGGGGGTTTTTATGCAAACGAATTCGAAACTCAAATTGATTTTCACTAACAGTTTCGGAATGGCATGTTAAACGAAAATCCCATATCAATTTCATATCACACATTCGAATTAATCGAATTCAACAACTAGGGTTCATATAAGAAACGGTTTTGGGGGTTTTTTATTTAACATGTCTAAGAATCAAATTATTATGCATGAATAGTTTCATAAGATGCCGATTAACGAAATACACCAATCAATTTCATAAGATGATAGCGAATTTGTCGATCTCGAGTTCTAGGGTTCTTGAATGAAAGTGTTTTGGGGGTTTCGATTTGAATGAGCTTAGAAATGAAATTAACCAACACAGAGAGCCTCGGAATTTGTTATTCATCGATAACCCTCTATCAATTTTATAAAGTAAAAACGAATTTAATGATTCTTGATTTCTTGGGTTTTCGGTTAACATCATTTAGGGTTTTTGATCCAAATGAACTTGGAACTTGAATTTATCACCACAGAGGGATTCGAATTATGGGTTTAAATGAAAACCCTATGTTTATTCAGTTTAACATCAACGAATTTAACCAATTTGAACAAGGAATTTTGATAAACCGTATGTGAACATTTATATACGTTTTTTTTATGGTTTGAGTTGATGATTATCAAATTAAAAGGGTGGGTGAACTCGTATGGATACATAGAACCATAGCCCTATGGTTTCAGCCTCGATTGGGTTCGAATTGGGGTTCGATTAGGGTCAATTGGGTAGTATTGGGCTTGAATGAATAAGAAAAAGGGGAACCGGCCCATGGATGTTTAAAACTATTTAGATATGAATCTGTTAACAAATGTTGAACCAGAATAGATGGTAGGGGTTGAGTGTTTGGGGCAGGAGGTCATGGGTTCGATTCCGGCTTCACCTGTTTTTGAGATTTAATTCAATTTTGGTTTTTAGCCCATAACTCACTCGTTCTGACTCCGATTCGACCCGTTCAAAAGGCGTTGGAACCAGAATTCAGTTCCGAACGTATTAGTATAATAAATTATTTATTTTTTCATGAAACCATAAATCGCATATAAATACGCGTGTTTAACGCGATCGTAGATAGTTGAACGATTTTAAACAAATGAACTTAAAATCGTACATACTTTTGTATGTACGTTTCGAACATTCTAACATACGTGTGTTGAGATGTATGTGATTACAAACATGATTTAACATTACGAATAACACGACGTTATTGTAATGACACAGATTCTTCATAGAGGATTTTCTACGCGAGTTCACGAGTGTTTGATCATTCTGCTACAATCAAAGGTGCGTACACGGCCTCTTTTCTACTTTTACTGTTTTGGGGGAGAAAACATGCACAAACAAACACTTTTAGACACATATCACTTGCATGAGTTAGCTGTTTACTATAAGTGCAAACATAGCATTACAAAGCCTTACATTTCGAACCGTTTAGTTTGCCGTAGTGCAAAGCGTGGTAGTTGAAGATAGATCTATTAGGTTTGACAAACCTCACTTGGTAGATGGGATCTACGCAAGTGTTTAACTGACCAAACACACATTACTATTGTTCGTGCTAGACAATAGTGGCCAGGCAAAACATGCGTTAGCATGCAACAGTCAGCTTCGGTGTCGACCACTTATGTAAATAGTATATATGACTAGCTATCATGACTATGCATGTGTGATTATGTTATCTGCAAATATTTTATTCAAACTGTGGTTTCAAACATTGTGAATGCTTAAACCTGTGTAATGCACCAACCTTTGTGTTGACTTGATTTACATGTTTTCTCAGGACGCTAAGGTACACAAGCAAGCAGGCATGGACTAGGAGATCGAGTCGCATGCATGTTTTATATTTCTGTCAATTGGATTTGAACATTAGAAACTTTGTTTTGTAATTTACAGTTTTCAAACTGTTATGATTGTTTATGTTTTAAAAACGCTTCCGCAACGCTAGAACTTTGATATTACAGTTTTAAACTAAAGTATGTTTTGAAATTCATATAGAGGTATTCGTTATGTCTAATGATCTGAGATCCTGGTTTGTCACGTCCCAAACGGTATGATTCCGTTAGTTGAAAATTGGGGGTGTGACAGATTGGTATCAGAGCAATGGGTTATAGCGAACTAGGTTTGCATTTGTAGACTTAGACTATAACTGTTAGACATTAGACACGCATACTTACACATATCACTTAGAAATTACATACGGCATTATGTAATAGACTTGCTTACACATTCCATAACACTGCACTCACATATGGTATTATGTGACAGATATGGCATCTTCATCATCAGCACCATACATATACATTGATGATTCGAAGGATGAGGAGCCGGTAGTTCCAGTACCACCATCATCACCAGCACCACCTATTCCATCTCCTCCACCATCTGAGAGGGATGACTCAGACCCTGAGGAAGATCCGGAGGAGGATCCGAATGAGGATCAGGAGGAGGATACTCAGGAGATTCCTGCTGAGGGATCTTCTACTCATCCACCACCTGCATTGGATGTTCCTGAGCCTAAGAGGCAACGGACTGACTCTGAGGAGATTGCCAAACTACGTGAGGACTTGTACTGGGCAAATGATAGGATTGAGTACAATGTTCGGGAACTCTGGGATGCGATTGAAAGACAAGACAACCTTGCCAACCTGGTTAATGAGATGCGAGATGAGATCATCCAGTTGACTGGTCTTCTTCAAGCTTCTGAGAACCGAGCTGAGATTCTGGAAGGCAAACTTGTAGCCTTGGAAGATTTGGTGGTCTCGGAGAATGAAGAAGAGGATGAAGAGGAGGAAGGGGAGGAACCAGCACCAGCTGTTGATTCTAATCCTGAATCCACTATTGAGGATGCTTGACTTTCTTTGTTTTGTTTAAACTTATTAGGGACGGGTTGTGTCCCTACATTAGAAGTTTTAAACCTATGTTTTGATTTTGAAAGTATTGTACTCAAATCAGATTATTATCTATTGAAAGCTATTATTTACTGACAACAGTTGTGTTGATTCCTACATTACATGGTTGTTGTTTGTTGTATTGTTTACACATGTCACATTGGATTTTGATAACACTCTAACATTTCTTTTAACTAGGAAGACAATGGCCGGTGAGAACGTGCAGATGACTGTTGCTGAGCTCAATGAGCTGATCAATAACAGAGTCGCGGAGGCAATCGCGAACTACGTTCAGACACACACTACAGGGCCACAGGGTCCAGCGGGGGGAATAGTGAATCCACTGGTGTGCACGTTCAAGATGTTCTTGGACTGTAAGCCACATAACTTCAAAGGATCGGAGGGGGCCATTGGACTCCTTCGATGGATTGAGAAAGCGGAGTCAGTTTTTGAAATGTGCAACTGTCCTGAGGAGAATAAGGTAAAGTATGCCACTGGAACGTTGGAGGGTCCAGCATTGACTTGGTGGAACTCGAATGTTCAGACTTTGGGACTAGGTGAGGCCAATGCCTTAACCTGGAATGGATTCAAGACTTTACTGCAGGAGGAGTACTGTTCTCGCAGTGAGATGCAGAAACTGGAGGAGGAGTATTTGCACCTCAAGATGGAGGGCTCAAACATCGAGGAGTACACGACTCGATCACATGAACTGGCCAGACTTCTACCTCACATGGCTACTCCCGCAAGCAAATGGATAGAGAGGTACATCGGGGGATTGGTGCCTCAGATTCAGGGTTTGGTTACTTCTGCAAATCCCACAACAATTCAACAAGCTGTTCGACTGGCGCACCAATTGACTGATCAGGCAGTGTTACAGGGAACTCTGCCTAAACGAACATCAGCTACTAAGGTGGGAGACCACAAGAGAAAGTGGGAAGGTAACAACTCCAAGAGTTACAACCAACAGTCGTTTCAGCAGAACCGGAAGCAAGATTCAAACAAGTCTTACCAAAATTCGAACAGTGGTCAGCAGTCGTCATCAGGGGGTTATATTGGTAAACATCCGAAGTGCAACAGGTGTGGATTTCATCATGCTGGGAATCAGTGTGATAAGTTTAAGTGCCAACAGTGTGGCAAAGTAGGGCATGCAGCTAAGGATTGCCGCGGAGAGCTGCAAAACAACTCCAACGACCAGAATAACAACCAGAACAACGCACAGAAGGGTTGTTTTGAGTGTGGTAAGCTGGGACACTTCAAAAAGGATTGCCCACAACTAAAGAAAGGCGGGACTAATGAGGCAAATGGCAACGGCAACGGGAATGGCAACGGCAACGGGAATGGCAATGGCACCAACAACAACAACAATAACAACAACAATGGTGCTAGGGGCAGGGCGTTTGTGATTGGAGGACGGAAAGCACGGGAGGATCCCAACATTGTCACAGGTACGTTCCTCTTAAATAATCACTATGCCTCTATGTTATTTGACACTGGTGCAGACCGGAGTTTTGTGTCTAGTTCATTCTCTAAGTTGTTAAATGTTAGTTCCACTGCCTTAGAAAACCCATACACTGTAGAACTAGCTGATGGCAAGTTAATTGTAGTAGAACATATCCTTAAAGGATGTATCCTTGATTTGATGGGTCAGACATTGGAAATTGACCTTATGCCAATCACTTTAGACAGTTTTGATGTAGTCATTGGCATGGACTGGTTGTCCAAACACCAGGCTGAAATAGTATGCCATCAAAAGATCGTTCGTATACCTCTTTCGCATGGAGAGACTTTGTATGTACAAGGCGAAAAGACCAGTACGCCATTGCGTCTCATATCTTGTATGAAAGCACACAAGTGTCTGCGTAAAGGTCATACAGCAGTTATAGCACTTATAACTGAGAAGCCGGTAGCTGAGAAGAATATTGAAGACATCCCAGTGGTTTGTGAATTTCCTGAAGTATTCCCACAAGACTTACCGGGATTACCGCCTATCAGACAAGTGGAATTCCGAATCGACCTTACACCAGATGCAGCACCGATAGCTAGGGCGCCTTATCGACTTGCACCATCAGAGATGCAAGAGTTATCTACACAACTGCAAGAGTTGTTAGATAAGCGTTTTATACGACCTAGTTTTTCATCGTGGGGAGCTCCAGTTTTATTTGTTAAGAAGAAGGACGGGACTTTCCGTATGTGCATCGATTACCGGGAACTTAACAACGTTACCATCAAAAACCGGTATCCGTTACCTAGAATTGACGATCTGTTCGATCAGTTGCAAGGTTCGAGTTACTACTCGAAGATTGATCTCAGATCGGGTTATCATCAACTAAGAGTCCAGGAGGAGGATATTCCAAAGACAGCATTCAGGACGCGCTATGGCCATTATGAGTTCTTGGTCATGCCATTTGGGTTGACAAACGCTCCAGCTGTATTCATGGATCTCATGAATCGTGTTTGTAAACCTTATCTCGATAAGTTTGTCATTGTTTTCATTGATGACATTCTCATCTATTCTCAGACTGAGGAGGAGCATGCTGAACATCTTCGATTACTGTTGGAGTTACTGAAACAGGAACAATTGTACGCTAAATTCTCGAAATGTGATTTCTGGATGCGAGAAGTACAATTCCTGGGTCATATAGTTAATGAAAAGGGTATACATGTTGATCCAGCGAAAATTGAAGCGATTAAGAATTGGGAAGCTCCAAAGACCCCTACTGAGGTACGACAATTCCTTGGTTTGGCGGGTTATTACCGAAGATTCATTGAGGGATTCTCAAAGATCGCTCAGCCACTTACAGCTCTTACGCACAAGGGAACAAAGTATAACTGGACGGATAAACAGGAAGCTGCATTTCAGTTGTTGAAACAGAAACTCTGCAATGCGCCGATTCTGTCCTTACCGGAAGGGACGGAAGACTTTGTGGTGTACTGTGATGCATCTGCACAGGGTTTGGGATGTGTGTTGATGCAACGTGATAAAGTGATTGCTTATGCTTCAAGACAACTACGACCACACGAAAATAATTACACTACTCATGACTTGGAGTTAGGAGCAGTGGTTTTTGTTTTGAAAATTTGGAGGCATTACCTGTATGGAACCAAGTGTACCATTTACACTGATCATAAGAGTTTGCAACATATCTTTGATCAGAAGGAGCTTAATATGAGACAGTGACGGTGGGTTGAGTTGTTGAACGACTACGAATGTGCGATTAAGTATCATCCGGGAAAAGCTAATGTGGTAGCTGATGGTTTAAGCAGAAAAGACACATCCACAAGACGGGTTCGCGCACTCATGATGACGATACATACTGACTTCCCTGACAAGGTACGCCGTGCTCAGCTTGAGGCCTTGATAAAGGAAAACTTCGTACAGGAATCCTTACGGGGAATGGAGGAACAATTGGATGTTAAACCTGATGGGATTCGTTATTTCATCAATCGACTGTGGATACCTTTGTATGGAGGTTTAAGGAAACTCGTGATGGATGAAGCGCACAAGTCTAGATATTCAGTCCATCCGGGATCAGATAAGATGTATCATGACTTGAAGGCACTGTATTGGTGGCCTCATATGAAAGCAGACATTGCTAGATACGTTAGCAAATGTTTGACTTGTTTGAAAGTCAAAGTGGAATATCAGAAACCATCTGGTTTGCTACAACAAGCAGAAATACCAATGTGGAAATGGGAACAAATTTCGATGGACTTCATTACTAAGTTATCCCGTACACCGAGTGGTTGTGATACGATATCGGTAATTGTCGATCGATTAACAAAATATGCACATTTCCTAGCAATCAAGGACACCGACAAGATGGAAAAACTGACTCGTATTTACATCAAGGAAGTGGTAGCGCGACATGGCGTGCCAATCTCTATCATATCAGATCGGGATGCGCGATTTACTTCCAACTTTTGGAAATCACTTCATAAGTCATTGGGAACTCGTTTGGATATGAGTACCGCATATCATCCACAGACCGACGGTCAAAGTGAACGTACGATTCAAATGCTCGAGGATATGTTACGAGCTTGTGTAATTGACTTTGGTGATAGCTGGGAAAACCATTTGCCGTTTGTGGAATTCTCTTACAACAATAGTTATCATACAAGTATTTAGGCAGCATCGTTTGAAGCTTTGTATGGTCGCAAATTTCGTTCACCGGTTTGCTGGGCTGAAATTGGTGACAGTCAAATAACAGGTGCTGAACTCGTACACGAAACGACAGAGAAGACAGTTCAAATCCGGAACCGTATGGCAGCGGCTCGGGATCGACAGAAGAGTTATGCTGACAAACGTCGTAAGCCGTTGGAATTTCAAGTAGGAGACCGAGTTCTTCTAAAGGTATCACCTTGGAAAGGTGTGATACGATTCGGCAAACGCGGGAAGCTTAGCCCACGTTACGTAGGACCTTTTGAGATTCTGAAAAGGATTGGTCCAGTTGCGTATTAACTCAAATTACCGGATGAACTCAGTGGAGTTCATGATGTCTTTCATGTTTCAAACTTGAAGAAATGTCTTTCTGATGAGACATTGATTGTACCGTTGGAAGAAATACAAGTAGACGAGCAGTTACGATTCATTGAAGAACCAGCAGAAATCATGGACCGAGAGGTCAAACAACTTAAGCAAAGCAAGATTCCGATAGTCAAAGTTCGGTGGAATTCAAGACGTGGTCCTGAATTCACATGGGAATGAGAAGATAAAATGATGAAGAAATATCCTCATCTGTTCAAAACAACAACTACAAACACTGAGAGCGCACGTTAAATTTCGGGACGAAATTTCCTTCAACAAGGGGATGACGTGATGCTTCACACATCAACACTTCAGATTTTAAACGGTAAGCACAAACATTTTATGCAATCGGTTTTTGCAATTGGTTTTGTTAACAAACATTGTGCTACATTACATTTTATGTGCTATATTTCGTATGTTATATGTTATAGTAGTACAAACATGATTAGTTATATCTTATGCTATGTGCGAGGTTGCATAGTACAAACAGTTGCAAACACTCACTATGTGCAAGATTACACAGCACAGTATGATCAAACACAAACAGTCATAGTTAGGTGAACTAACTAGTGTACACGCAAAACAATTACATAGAATGATCACACTTAGTTGTGATGTTGCAAACATTAGATTCGTGCGTAAGTACACACAAGCACACAGAATGATCAAACCACACTAACACGTACGATTTGAACTCGCAAGTAGTTTCCTAACTACTTCTAACGTTTTACAATTTTCAGGACGAAAATTCCTTCAACAAGGGGATGATGTGACAATCCGGCAATTTCTGGTTAACCCCGTTAACCAGAAACTGACAAAAATGAGGCACAATCAAACACAATCAAACCTGAGGGGTTAGAATTAATCAAGATCAGTCTTAATAGGCTTAAATTGCAAGGGTTAAACTTGTAACATCATGAAATAAACAATTTTGACTTATAAAGTCAAAATTCGTGTGATTTTGCAACAAAAAAAAATCGAATTTCATGTTTAATTTAAGTGAAAACCGAAATTGATTTCTCTTAATCATTCTATTAATGATTACTAATGAGTAGCAGGCGTTATTAGTCCATTAACATCGAAATTAACTCAGTTGGTAGTGTAAAAGTCGAAACCGTCGTATAGGGTATTAGAACTCGCATAATTCGATTTCAACATCACAAATTGAGTATCCCAGAGCAGCAGTCGGCATTGTCAGAGAGTTTATCACAAGACAATTTGATCGCAGAAGCTTCGAATTGAAGGATTGGATTTCGTAGTGGCCGAACTTAGGGCTAGAAGTTGATCTCTTTCAATTAAGCATCAAAACAAGTAAGTTTTCTATCCTACAACACCTAAAAGTGCCGACTAGGGTTAAACCTAAACCAATTTTGACTGAGAACACTTAATTCTTTGACTTTTGATTCTAGGGTTCTTGATAAGAATGCGATTGGGGGTTTTTATGCTAACGAATTCGAAACTCAAATTGATTTTCACTATCAGTTTCGGAATGGCATGTTAAACGAAAATCCCATATCAATTTCATATCACACATTCGAATTAATCGAATTCAATAACTAGGGTTCATATAAGAAACGGTTTTGGGGGTTTTTGATTTAACAAGTCTAAGAATCAAATTATTATGCATGAATAGTTTCATAAGATGCCGATTAACGAAATACACAAATCAATTTCATAAGATGATAGCGAATTTGTGATCTCGAGTTCTAGGGTTCTTGAATGAAAGTGTTTTGGGGGTTTTGTCACACCCCGGGCCGGCGGGAACGGATCGTGTTTTCCCGTCGGGCGGAATGTTCCCGGGGCGCGATATCATTGTGTTGATAATCAAATGATCAGATTGTTTACATAGCACATGAGATATAAATGAGAAATGCTAATCATGACATGAAATAGAATTACAAAGTTAAATTACATTGTACTTCATAATTTAACTAAGTAAATCTAATCAAAAAGAATCAATGAGTTTATATCTTGATCTGTACAAGATATACAAAAGTGATTCAGTGTTCTGTCATATCAAAATGTATGCAATCAAAAGAAAGCTAGGTCTTCTATGAGTCCACTAGCTTATCATTTGCATATAGTGTCTATACCTGTCCGTCACCTGAGAAAACATGTAATTTAAACAAAGTCAACACTAGGTTGGTGAGTTCATAAGTAAGTCAATTGAAAACCATTGAACTGATCATGCACACATTCACAATGTATTAACTGTTATATCTGTTGCTTGTATATTTGTTCATCTGTTCCACCCAATGGCCTCTCCTTAGTTATATGTACAAGTAGTATATCGCCTAGCTAAGTATGCTTATATATAGGGAATCACGAAAGGGTCAAGCCCAGACGCTATCCCACCACATACTTAACCAAACTCCACACCACTTGCGATACAACTAAAGATATCCACTTCCCAACTATCTGTATTGTCCATTGTATCAGCATGTGTAGAATAATGATATGGTAAGAGGGGTTTTGTTATCAAACCGAAGTATTGATAAACCCTCATCAAATTAAGGAATTTAGATTATTTAAATCTGATCCTTATATTATTCTATTACTTGTGAGGTTAACTTTTATGATACACTTTTAATTTAATTAAAAGTATTAGTTAACTGTTCATCATATGTCTCCAAATGCAACGTATAGAATCCGAATGGAATCCATTTTGAATCCTCACGTAATCAGATTAAAATGCATTCCATTCTCTCCTATCCCGCCGTGTGATCCCAAAGTTTCCGTGTGGGATTGTCTCATGTGATTAACAAAGTCGAATAAGAACTTGTCTTATTACGTTATGATAATCGGGTGTAAATGACAAGAATCCCATGAAGTTACGTTATCATGATCGTCATTTACTGTAAATGATAAGAATCGTCATTTACTGAATCCATACGTTCCCAAAGTATCCGTGTGGGAATGTTCTCGTGTGTTTAACAAAGTCGAATAAGAACTTGTCTTATTACGTTATGTTAAATATGTGTAAATGACAAGAATCCCATGAAGTTACGTTATCATGATCGTCATTTACTGTAAATGATAAGAATCGTCATTTACTGAATCCATGCTTTCCCAAAGTATCCGTGTGGGAATGTTCTCGTTATACAATTAAGTGTAAGTTGTTTAAATATTTGATCATGTGGAAATAACTAAGTGTTATAAGTTACAATCTTATAACCAAGTTATTATGATGTAGAGAAAATTAAGAAATTATCTTAACATAAACATATGAGTTTCCCTGTTATCTCATAATCATACAAGCATGCATACAATGATAGGCGATAATAAACAATTTAATATTATCAGAATCAAAGTATAAATAACATGTTAAGCAAACTTTTAAATAAATAAAAGTAAACATGTTTCTCAGCCCCGAGAGTTAAAATCAGTTAAGATTAAAGTAAAAAGGGGCATATGAACTCACCTTGTAGTTGTTGAGGGTTGACTTAGCTTATATGTGAATGCACGCGCTCTCGTTTGAATTCGTTGTGTTCACGATCCTGTATTGATTTGTTGTAACTTGTAAGTATAACCTAATAGACTTTTGGGTGTGTATGTGTGGGTGTTAGCCCTAAATTGGCTTTCACGCGTAAGACTTGGTCATGATCACCATTCGGTCTCTTATGCAGGTTTTAAGTTAAAAACCTTATGAGTTATTATCTTGTAATCTTTGACTTGACTCATTCTTGTAATTGTACACTTTGATCTTATGAAATATGTTAAACCCGAAGGTTTGAAGTGATGTGTAGACCGAACTATGTGACCAAGTCCTATGTTGGGCCTCTAGGTCATTTGTTGGGCCCTAAGCCCAAACCTATGGGCCTTGGTCTGTTCTTGAACCACCAAGAGTGTTAGACCATTTTGGAACATGTGATTCAGTGATATACAGTGTGGAAATACGAAAGCTTGGTCAATTGCTAAGAAACCTAATGAATAGGTAGCCTTGTGACCTCCATTGGGCCACGATGAGAAACTGTTGGGCCCGAAATGGGCCCAGGCATGATTTATCGGGCCAAAGGTTAGAATGAACTGTAGGAACCATGGTTGGGCCAAAAATAGGTGGTTGTCCAAGATAATGACAAAGTGACTCCAAAAATGGAGGACAAAGGCCTCAAAGTGGGCCTTAAATCGATTTTTGTGGGCCTCTGGTAGATTTTGATGGGCCCAATGGGTTTTGTCTCGGGCCTTTGCTAAAAGAACTCATGGGCCAAGTTGGGCCTGGATTAGAATGGATGAAAACATTGTGGGCCTTGAATTTGAGCTTTTGGCCCAAAATGGTGGCCTTGAATCACATTTTGTGGGCCATGGGCCAAACTAGATGGGCCCCAAGGGATTTCTCTCAGGCCCTGAGCACAATAAGTGTTGGGCCAACATGGGCCTGGATCAATTGGGCCGAAACTATTGTGGGCCCAATTCAAGGGAAATATGGGCCATTTGGGCTTGTGTGAGTTAATTCTATGGGCCAATTTCTTTCCAAACAGATTTTATGATCAAAATAGTTCATTTTGGTCCAAGTTGAACTGAAATAGAGTTTGGGCCTAGAGAGTGGGCCTGAACCACTGTTGGATCGAATGGAGAAGTCATGGGCCCAAGGAATTACACTGATCACCTTTGATATTATTTGCTATTGTTCTGGGCTAGTAATGGGCTGAATGATTAATGGGCTTTAGTTTAATAAGGTTGGGCCTGATATTTGGGCTGATTGCTTTCTGTTGATGTTTAAAATGTTAGCCGATTAACACTATGGCTTTTGGGCTTTGTGTGCACACGTTGGTGGCCCAACTGATAAGGAGTGTTGTGGGCCTAATGATTTTCTACGAGCACCAGATCTGATAACCTAGTTCGGCCGAAATCTTCCTACCAAGACTTGGCTGGCTCATGGCACCTGGGATCTACGACCACTGCACAGCAAACCCTCTAGTTTATCTAAGATAAGGCTTGACCGGATAAGAGCATGTGTTCCTTGGCTGTTGTTGGGTTCAGTGGCCGACTAGGGTTAGCTAGGGTCGAATGAAAGGTGTGATGGCTCGGCCGAATGTGCCTTGTGGTCGAATGACTTGAACCTGGCCGAACCAAGGTTGACCGGCGAATGATGAGGGCGGCGACTGGGTAGACCCCGAATGGCAGTGGCTCCGGCGAATGAGACACTAGTCGAATGAGTGGTTGGTTGTGTCGAATGGAGGCTGGGTGGCGAAAGGGATGTGGTCGAATGAGACCTGTCGAAGGGAGGTGGACGAATGAGCAACCGGCGGATGAAGGTCGAATAGCCTCATTCGACTGGCTGGGTGTCACTCATTCGGCCGCTCGGGGTCGACCGGTTGTAGCTTCATGATTCCAGTTGGTGGTCAACCCCATGGCAGAACCTTTGTTCCCACACTGTCATAGCGTGTCTTTGTGTATGGTTTATGGGTTTTAGAATGACGTAGGCCGGCTAGGGTTTGTGAGTCAAGAAAAGAAATGAAAACCCTAATTTTCGACAACTTTGCAGCTCAATACCTTGATTTTCAGCGGGTAACTTCTTAGATCCGTTGTACTTTCATGTAGAGAATGTCGAGGGCTACGCGTGGGCGAAAGAATCACTGAAATTGGTTGAGAAATGAAGAAGTTATGAGGTTTTGAAGGTTGAAGATGGTGATGAATAGTGGTGGCCGGAATTTGAGCTAGAAAGAGAATGGGGAAGAGAAAAATGAAAGAAAACCCTCATTCTAGGGTTTTTTATACTCCGAGTAGTATCCGGGTTCGTTTTCGTTGCTCGGTTCGTAAGTTCGTCGCGTAACCGGAAAATTACGCGTAATTTAAATGGATTTAAATAATAGGATTTAATTTAATTATTTTGATGAGTTTCAAAATTGTAAAATGTTATTTATTTAATTTTATTAAATTATTTTCGTTCGTGACGTGTTTTCGTTTTCGTTTCGTCAGATCGCGTAACCTTCGCGCGTAATTCGTTCGAATCGTCACCCGAACGAATACGACGATGGTTTTGCTTTCTGACTTTTGTTTTCTACTTTTCAGTCATTATTTTAGAATTCTAAACTCACAGATATGTTTGTGTGAATCGTCACTCACGCAAACACACTGTCAGTTCGTCATTCTGAAATAACACTGCATTATGTGTTAATTGTGTTTCCTCACTGTCGGACTCAACTATACATCATGATTTCACACTGTTTTTGTACTGACTTGTCGGTCATCTGATTCCTGTCATCTGTGGACATCAGATCGCAACCGATATGTTTCTGAATATCGTTTGAATTCCATTGTTTCTCGTGATTTGTTGTGTTAACTGTAATTAAGTTTTCACTTAATAAACACAACTAATGTTTCAAATGTACGTTGTACTTAATGTATTTAAGTTTATAGGAAAATACGTACAACGTTTTCTTGTATTTAGGATTCTGTTAATACAAGTACTGTTTAGACTTACGTATGCACACATAGAATAAGGTGAAAGTACACATACCGTACGGACTTGCCGGACGATCTGGCACTTGCTGTTACAGTCTCCCCTTGTTAAAGAAATTTCGTCCCGAAATTTAAGCATCAAAGTCGGGCTTCAATTCTCGAACAAATGGGGATACTTTGCTTTCATGTTGTCCTCGCGTTCCCAGGTAAACTCTGGTCCACGCTTGGAGTTCCATCGAACCTTTACAATAGGGATACGGCTTCGTTTCAGTCTCTTGACTTCACGTTCCATAATCTCTACAGGTTCTTCGATAAAATGTAGTTGTTCATCAATCTGTATCTCTTCCAACGGTATGATCAATGTTTCATCTGCTAGACACCTCTTGAGATTTGATACATGAAACACATCGTGTACTCCACTGAGTTCATCAGGGAGTCTGAGTCTATATGCCACAGGACCTATGCGTTGAGTAATCTCAAACGGTCCGACATACCGAGGTGCTAGTTTGCCCTTAGCCCCAAAACGAACTACGCCTTTCCATGGGGACACTTTCAACATGACTCGGTCACCCACGTCGAATTCCAAAGGCTTGCGCCGTTTGTCTGCGTAACTCTTTTGGCGGCTACGTGTTGCTTGTAATCGTTGTTGTATCTGGGCTATCTTATCAGTAGTTTCCTGAATAAGTTCAGGCCCAGTTATTCTGTTGTCTCCCACTTCGGTCCAACAAATTGGAGACCGACATTTTCTACCGTAGAGTGCTTCAAACGGAGCACATCCAATGCTGCTGTGGTAGCTATTATTGTAGGAGAACTCAATAAGTGGTAAATGTATGTCCCAACTTCCACCGAAGTCTAGGATGCATGTTCTCAACATATCCTCCAGGGTTTGAATAGTGCGCTCGCTTTGTCCATCCGTTTGTGGATGATAAGCAGTGCTCAAGTTAACACTTGTCCCTAAGGATTGTTGCAATGATTGCCAGAACCGTGAAGTAAATCGACTGTCCCGGTCGGAAATAATAGACAATGGCACCCCGTGCCTCACTACTATTTCATCAATGTATAGCTTCGCTAGTTTCTCCATATTGTAAGTCTCTCTGATCGGCAAGAAGTGTGCGGACTTGGTCAATCGATCAATGATGACCCAAATCAAATCATGTCCGCTGGAAGTGCGGGGTAGCTTGGTAATGAAATCCATAGCTATTTGTTCCCACTTCCATTGTGGTATCTCTGGTTGTTCCAGCAAACCCGAAGGTTTCTGGTGTTCAGCTTTGACTTTGGCACATGTGAGACATTTGCCAACATAAGTGGCAATGTCTTTCTTCATGCCCGGCCACCAATAAAATGACCTAAGATCTTGGTACATCTTATCGGCACCAGGATGAACTGAGTAACGTGACTTGTGTGCCTCGTCAAGGATAAGTGTTCGAAGTTCATCTACTGCCGGAATCCAAACACGATCCAGATAGTAGATAACTCCATCTTGTCTTGTCTCAAAATGTTTCTCGGCTCCACAATCGAGCTCGCGTTTCAAATTGTTTCTTGCCACTGCTTCTCGTTGTGCTTGTAAAATGTGATCTCTCAAACTTGTTTGCACCGTCATTCCCATAGCGCGAACGCGTAAGGGTTTGACTCTTTCTTTCCGACTCAAAGCATCTGCAACAACATTTGCTTTGCCCGGATGGTATTTGATCACACAATCGTAATCGTTCAGGAGTTCAACCCAACGTCTCTGTCTCATGTTAAGCTCCTTCTGATCAAATATGTGTTGTAAACTCTTGTGATCTGTGAAGATAGTGCATTTGGTACCATAGAGGTAGTGTCTCCAAATCTTTAAAGCGAATACAACAGCTCCCAGTTCAAGATCATGTGTCGTGTAATTCTTCTCGTGTATCTTCAGCTGTCGTGAGGCATAAGCAATGACTTTGTCTCGTTGCATCAAAACACATCCGAGTCCTTGATGGGAAGCATCACAATAGACCACAAAGTCATCACTGCCTTCTGGAAGTGTTAGAATTGGAGCATTGCACAATCTTTGTTTCAATGTCTGGAATGCCTCTTCTTGTTTATGAGTCCACACAAAAGGTTCAGACTTCTGTGTGAGTTTGGTGAGAGGCAAGGCTATCTTAGAGAAGTTCGAAATGAATCTCCGGTAATAACCTGCCAATCCCAAAAATGATCGAATCTCTGTCGGTGTCGTAGGCACATCCCAATTCTTAATCGCTTCTATCTTGGCAGGATCCACATGAATACCATTACTGTTAATCACGTGACCCAAAAACTGAACTTCCCTTAACCAAAATTCACATTTAGAGAATTTGGCATAGAGTTGTTCTTCTTTTAGAAGCTCCAAAACTGTCCTGAGATGTTGTTCATGTTCTTTCTCGTTCTTTGAGTAAATCAGTATATCGTCGATGAAGACGATCACAAACTGATCTAGATACGGCTTGCACACCCGGTTCATCAAGTCCATGAACACCGCCGGTGCGTTCGTTAATCCAAATGGCATCACCATGAATTCGTAATGACCATATCGGGTACGAAAAGCCGTCTTGGGTATGTCTTCCTCTTGAATCCGGAGCTGATGATAACCTGATCTCAGGTCTATCTTGGAAAAGTACTGTGCTCCCTGTAACTGATCGAACAAATCATCAATCCTCGGCAACGGGTACCGATTCTTGATGGTGAGTTTGTTGAGTTCTCGATAGTCAATACACATTCTGAAAGTTCCATCCTTCTTTTTGACGAAGAGAACCGGAGCTCCCCACGGGGAAAAGCTCGGTCGGATGAATCCTTTATCGAGAAGTTCTTGCAACTGATTAGACAACTCTTGCATCTCCGATGGTGCGAGTCTGTAGGGAGACTTAGCTATAGGAGTTGCTCCCGGAATCAAATCGATTCGAAACTGTACTGATCTCTCAGGTGGTAGTCCCGGTAAGTCATCCGGAAACACTTCTGCAAAATCTCTCACAACTGGCACATCCTGAATCTTGATCGCTTTCTTGTCTTTCTGTATCACATGAGCTAGAAATGCGACACACTGTTTTCGTAAGCATTTGCGAGCCTTCATGCACGATATTATCTTGACACTGCGTTTCGCTTGATCTCCACGAATCTCCAAGACTTCATTGTTCTCCATAGGGATGCGTAATAGTTTTTCGGAACAGATGAACTCAACTCGGTTAAGAGATAGCCAATCCATTCCGATGATAATGTCGAAACTGCCCAGCTCCATCGGTATCAAGTCGATGGAAAATGTATGATCACCAAGTGTTAGTGGGCAATTCCTAAGTACTGTGTCAACTGTAATCTGTTTGCCATTAGCTATCTCAATTCTATAAGGGGAGTCTAATGATTCCTCAGCATGATTAAGATGGCTAGCAAAATCGGATGAGATAAAACTCTGATCCGCACCAGTGTCAAATAATATAGATGCATAAAAATCAGATAGAAGAAATGTACCCGTAATGACATTCGGGTCCTGTCTAGCAGCAGCTGCTCCGATCTGAAAGGCTCTTCCTCTTGGTGCTTGAGCTTGTTGTTGATTTCTCTTAGGGCAATCCCGAGAGAAGTGACCAGGTTCACCACAGTTGTAGCAAGACCTGTGATCGGTAGCAGCAGCAGCAGTGGCTGCATTGTTGTTTCTGTTCTGAGTCCTCTGACTCCTGCAGTAGTTTGCTGTGTGACCAAATCTTCCACAGTTGGTGCAGTGCCTGCACGGAACATTTGGTAGATGATGGTACTGGCATGAGTTGCACAAAGGTGCAGTGCCAGTGTATGGCTTCCTGATCTCCAACGGGGGTGGCTGATTGCGCATCGGAGTTTGAGTAGTGGCAGCAAAGTTTCTAACCACTTTCTGTTTCTTAGCCGGACGTTTATCCGACTTCTTGGAAGTTCCAGCTTTGGCTGTTTCAACCTCCTTCTTGAATGCTCCAGAGGCAACCATCATATCTGTCAGTGATGCTGACAGTGTAACAGCTAATTCCATGGTGGTAGGGTGAGCAGAAATCACATGACCTCGGATACTGGGCGGTAATCCACCAACATACCGCTCAATTCTCTTCTCAAGTGTTGGCACCACATCCGGTGCCAGAGTGGCTAACTCATGAAATCGTGTAGTGTAGGCCAGATGCCCAGCACCAATCATCTCCAGATTGAGTAGTTCAGTCTCAACCTTTTTCAGTTCATTTCTTGGGCAAAACTCTGCCCTCAACATCGCCTTGAATTCGTTCCACGGCATGGCCTGGGCCTCATCCCGGCCACTGATTGAAACCTGAGCGTTCCACCAGGTTAACGCTCGCTTGCTAAATGATCCAGCAGCATACTTTACTCTATTATGTTCAGGACAGCCACTGATGTCGAGGGTAGCCTCCATCTTCTCAATCCACTGGATCAGTCCGACTGCACCCTCGCTACCACTGAAACTGGGTGGCTTGCAGCCTACAAAGTTCTTGTAGGCATAGTCCTGACTCTGTCTAGTGTTACCGCTACCTTCTCCAGATGAGTTAGCAACGTTGTTACTGTTGTTGTTGTTGATCCGATTCATCATCTCTGGAATCACTTCCCTCAGTTGGCTTGTAAGAAGAGTAGCCAGTGCCACAGTAGCAGGGTCCAACTGATACGCTGGTGGTGGCGGAGGAGGAGGTGGAGGTGCTTGTGTAGGAGAGTCTGGCGGTGTCGGTGTCGAAGAGTGCGGAGCTGAACCTTGAGTCAGCGGTAATAGAGGTGGTTGTCTTCGTGGCGGCATTCTGATCATAACCGAAAGAAAATCGGTTAGTGCAGTGATCAGAAGCAGAAGACATATGCAAATAGAATCCTATATTATAAGAACTCTACATGAGGGTCCCTAGGTTATAGTCTAGGCCAAACCGTTTAAGTAATATGACCTATATTTCTCTATAACCATGGCTCTGATACCAATCTGTCACACCCCGGGCCGGCGGGAACGGATCGTGTTTTCCCGTCGGGCGGAATGTTCCCGGGGCGCGATATCATTGTGTTGATAATCAAATGATCAGATTGTTTACATAGCACATGAGATATAAATGAGAAATGCTAATCATGACATGAAATAGAATTACAAAGTTAAATTACATTGTACTTCATAATTTAACTAAGTAAATCTAATCAAAAAGAATCAATGAGTTTATATCTTGATCTGTACAAGATATACAAAAGTGATTCAGTGTTCTGTCATATCAAAATGTATGCAATCAAAAGAAAGCTAGGTCTTCTATGAGTCCACTAGCTTATCATTTGCATATAGTGTCTATACCTGTCCGTCACCTGAGAAAACATGTAATTTAAACAAAGTCAACACTAGGTTGGTGAGTTCATAAGTAAGTCAATTGAAAACCATTGAACTGATCATGCACACATTCACAATGTATTAACTGTTATATCTGTTGCTTGTATATTTGTTCATCTGTTCCACCCAATGGCCTCTCCTTAGTTATATGTACAAGTAGTATATCGCCTAGCTAAGTATGCTTATATATAGGGAATCACGAAAGGGTCAAGCCCAGACGCTATCCCACCACATACTTAACCAAACTCCACACCACTTGCGATACAACTAAAGATATCCACTTCCCAACTATCTGTATTGTCCATTGTATCAGCATGTGTAGAATAATGATATGGTAAGAGGGGTTTTGTTATCAAACCGAAGTATTGATAAACCCTCATCAAATTAAGGAATTTAGATTATTTAAATCTGATCCTTATATTATTCTATTACTTGTGAGGTTAACTTTTATGATACACTTTTAATTTAATTAAAAGTATTAGTTAACTGTTCATCATATGTCTCCAAATGCAACGTATAGAATCCGAATGGAATCCATTTTGAATCCTCACGTAATCAGATTAAAATGCATTCCATTCTCTCCTATCCCGCCGTGTGATCCCAAAGTTTCCGTGTGGGATTGTCTCATGTGATTAACAAAGTCGAATAAGAACTTGTCTTATTACGTTATGATAATCGGGTGTAAATGACAAGAATCCCATGAAGTTACGTTATCATGATCGTCATTTACTGTAAATGATAAGAATCGTCATTTACTGAATCCATACGTTCCCAAAGTATCCGTGTGGGAATGTTCTCGTGTGTTTAACAAAGTCGAATAAGAACTTGTCTTATTACGTTATGTTAAATATGTGTAAATGACAAGAATCCCATGAAGTTACGTTATCATGATCGTCATTTACTGTAAATGATAAGAATCGTCATTTACTGAATCCATGCTTTCCCAAAGTATCCGTGTGGGAATGTTCTCGTTATACAATTAAGTGTAAGTTGTTTAAATATTTGATCATGTGGAAATAACTAAGTGTTATAAGTTACAATCTTATAACCAAGTTATTATGATGTAGAGAAAATTAAGAAATTATCTTAACATAAACATATGAGTTTCCCTGTTATCTCATAATCATACAAGCATGCATACAATGATAGGCGATAATAAACAATTTAATATTATCAGAATCAAAGTATAAATAACATGTTAAGCAAACTTTTAAATAAATAAAAGTAAACATGTTTCTCAGCCCCGAGAGTTAAAATCAGTTAAGATTAAAGTAAAAAGGGGCATATGAACTCACATTGTAGTTGTTGAGGGTTGACTTAGCTTATATGTGAATGCACGCGCTCTCGTTTGAATTCGTTGTGTTCACGATCCTGTATTGATTTGTTGTAACTTGTAAGTATAACCTAATAGACTTTTGGGTGTGTATGTGTGGGTGTTAGCCCTAAATTGGCTTTCACGCGTAAGACTTGGTCATGATCACCATTCGGTCTCTTATGCAGGTTTTAAGTTAAAAACCTTATGGGTTATTATCTTGTAATCTTTGACTTGACTCATTCTTGTAATTGTACACTTTGATCTTATGAAATATGTTAAACCCGAAGGTTTGAAGTGATGTGTAGACCGAACTATGTGACCAAGTCCTATGTTGGGCCTCTAGGTCATTTGTTGGGCCCTAGGCCCAAACCTATGGGCCTTGGTCTGTTCTTGAACCACCAAGAGTGTTAGACCATTTTGGAACATGTGATTCAGTGATATACAGTGTGGAAATACGAAAGCTTGGTCAATTGCTAAGAAACCTAATGAATAGGTAGCCTTGTGACCTCCATTGGGCCACGATGAGAAACTGTTGGGCCCGAAATGGGCCCAGGCATGATTTATCGGGCCAAAGGTTAGAATGAACTGTAGGAACCATGGTTGGGCCAAAAATAGGTGGTTGTCCAAGATAATGACAAAGTGACTCCAAAAATGGAGGACAAAGGCCTCAAAGTGGGCCTTAAATCGATTTTTGTGGGCCTCTGGTAGATTTTGATGGGCCCAATGGGTTTTGTCTCGGGCCTTTGCTAAAAGAACTCATGGGCCAAGTTGGGCCTGGATTAGAATGGATGAAAACATTGTGGGCCTTGAATTTGAGCTTTTGGCCCAAAATGGTGGCCTTGAATCACATTTTGTGGGCCATGGGCCAAACTAGATGGGCCCCAAGGGATTTCTCTCAGGCCCTGAGCACAATAAGTGTTGGGCCAACATGGGCCTGGATAAATTGGGCCGAAACTATTGTGGGCCCAATTCAAGGGAAATATGGGCCATTTGGGCTTGTGTGAGTTAATTCTATGGGCCAATTTCTTTCCAAACAGATTTTATGATCAAAATAGTTCATTTTGGTCCAAGTTGAACTGAAATAGAGCTTGGGCCTAGAGAGTGGGCCTGAACCACTGTTGGATCGAATAGAGAAGTCATGGGCCCAAGGAATTACACTGATCACCTTTGATATTATTTGCTATTGTTCTGGGCTAGTAATGGGCTGAATGATTAATGGGCTTTAGTTTAATAAGGTTGGGCCTGATATTTGGGCTGATTGCTTTCTGTTGATGTTTAAAATGTTAGCCGATTAACACTATGGCTTTTGGGCTTTGTGTGCACACGTTGGTGGCCCAACTGATAAGGAGTGTTGTGGGCCTAATGATTTTCTACGAGCACCAGATCTGATAACCTAGTTCGGCCGAAATCTTCCTACCAAGACTTGGCTGGCTCATGGCACCTGGGATCTACGACCACTGCACAGCAAACCCTCTAGTTTATCTAAGATAAGGCTTGACCGGATAAGAGCATGTGTTCCTTGGCTGTTGTTGGGTTCAGTGGCCGACTAGTGTGATGGCTCGGCCGAATGTGCCTTGTGGTCGAATGACTTGAACCTGGCCGAACCAAGGTTGACCGGCGAATGATGAGGGCGGCGACTGGGTAGACCCCGAATGGCAGTGGCTCCGGCGAATGAGACACTAGTCGAATGAGTGGTTGGTTGTGTCGAATGGAGGCTGGGTGGCGAAAGGGATGTGGTCGAATGAGACCTGTCGAAGGGAGGTGGACGAATGAGCAACCGGCGGATGAAGGTCGAATAGCCTCATTCGACTGGCTGGGTGTCACTCATTCGGCCGCTCGGGGTCGACCGGTTGTAGCTTCATGATTCCAGTTGGTGGTCAACCCCATGGCAGAACCTTTGTTCCCACACTGTCATAGCGTGTCTTTGTGTATGGTTTATGGGTTTTAGAATGACGTAGGCCGGCTAGGGTTTGTGAGTCAAGAAAAGAAATGAAAACCCTAATTTTCGACAACTTTGCAGCTCAATACCTTGATTTTCAGCGGGTAACTTCTTAGATCCGTTGTACTTTCATGTAGAGAATGTCGAGGGCTACGCGTGGGCGAAAGAATCACTGAAATTGGTTGAGAAATGAAGAAGTTATGAGGTTTTGAAGGTTGAAGATGGTGATGAATAGTGGTGGCCGGAATTTGAGCTAGAAAGAGAATGGGGAAGAGAAAAATGAAAGAAAACCCTCATTCTAGGGTTTTTTATACTCCGAGTAGTATCCGGGTTCGTTTTCGTTGCTCGGTTCGTAAGTTCGTCGCGTAACCGGAAAATTACGCGTAATTTAAATGGATTTAAATAATAGGATTTAATTTAATTATTTTGATGAGTTTCAAAATTGTAAAATGTTATTTATTTAATTTTATTAAATTATTTTCGTTCGTGACGTGTTTTCGTTTTCGTTTCGTCAGATCGCGTAACCTTCGCGCGTAATTCGTTCGAATCGTCACCCGAACGAATACGACGATGGTTTTGCTTTCTGACTTTTGTTTTCTACTTTTCAGTCATTATTTTAGAATTCTAAACTCACAGATATGTTTGTGTGAATCGTCACTCACGCAAACACACTGTCAGTTCGTCATTCTGAAATAACACTGCATTATGTGTTAATTGTGTTTCCTCACTGTCGGACTCAACTATACATCATGATTTCACACTGTTTTTGTACTGACTTGTCGGTCATCTGATTCCTGTCATCTGTGGACATCAGAT
Source organism: Mikania micrantha (assembly GCA_009363875.1). Classification (NCBI taxonomy): domain Eukaryota; kingdom Viridiplantae; phylum Streptophyta; class Magnoliopsida; order Asterales; family Asteraceae; genus Mikania; species Mikania micrantha. Next base: position 35,682,269 of record CM018681.1, read on the forward strand.
CGCAACCGATATGTTTCTGAATATCGTTTGAATTCCATTGTTTCTCGTGATTTGTTGTGTTAACTGTAATTAAGTTTTCACTTAATAAACACAACTAATGTTTCAAATGTACGTTGTACTTAATGTATTTAAGTTTATACGAAAATACGTACAACGTTTTCTTGTATTTAGGATTCTGTTAATACAAGTGCTGTTTAGACTTACGTATGCACCCATAGAATAAGGTGAAAGTACACATACCGTACGGACTTGCCGGACGATCTGGCACTTGCTGTTACAGGTTTCGATTTGAATGAGCTTAGAAATGAAATTAAGCAACACAGAGAGCTTCGGAATTTGTTATTCATCGATAACCCTCTATCAATTTCATAAAGTAAAAACGAATTGAAAGTGTTTAGGGTTTTTGATCCAAATGAACTTGGAACTTGAATTAATCACCACATAGGGATTCGAATTATGGGTTTAAATGAAAACCCTAAGTTTATTCAGTTTAACATCAACGAATTTAACCAATTTGAACAAGGAATTTTGATAAACCGTATGTGAACCTTTATATACGTTTTTTTTTATGGTTTGAGTTGATGATTATCAAATTAAAAGGGTGGGTGAACTCGTATGGATACATAGAACCATAGCCCTATGGTTTCAGCCTCGATTGGTTTCGAATTGGGGTTCGATTAGTGTCAATTGGGTAGTATTGGGCTTGAATGAATAAGAAAAAGGGGAACCGGCCCATGGATGTTTAAAACTATTTAGATATGAATCTGTTAACAAATGTTGAACCAGAATAGATGGTAGGGGTTGAGTGTTTGGGGCAGGAGGTCATGGGTTCGATTCCGGCTTCACCTGTTTTTGAGATTTAATTCAATTTTGGTTTTTAGCCCATAACTCACTCGTTCTGACTCCGATTCGACCCGTTCAAAAGGCGTTGGAACCAGAATTCAGTTCCGAGCGTATTAGTATAATAAATTATTTATTTTGTCATGAAACCATAAATCGCATATAAATACGCGTGTTTAACGAGATCGTAGATAGTTGAACGATTTTAAACAAATGAACTTAAAATCGTACATACTTTTGTATGTACGTTTCGAACATTCTAACAAACGTGTGTTGAGATGTATGTGATTACAAACATGATTTAACATTACGAATAACACGACGTTATTGTAATGACACAGATTCTTCGTAGAGGATTTTCTACGCGAGTTCACGAGTGTTTGATCATTCTGCTACAATCAAAGGTGCGTACACGGCCTCTTTTCTACTTTTACTGTTTTGGGGGAGAAAACATGCACAAACAAACACTTTTAGACACATATCACTTGCATGAGTTAGCTGTTTACTATAAGTGCAAACATAGCATTACAAAGCCTTACGTTTCGAACCGTTTAGTTTGCCGTAGTGCAAAGCGTGGTAGTTGAAGATAGATCTATTAGGTTTGACAAACCTCACTTGGTAGATGGGATCTACGCAAGTGTTTAACTGACCAAACACACATTACTATTGTTCGTGCTAGACAATAGTGGCCAGGCAAAACATGCGTTAGCATGCAACAGTCAGCTTCGGTGTCGACCACTTATGTAAATAGTATATATGACTAGCTATCATGACTATGCATGTGTGATTATGTTATCTGCAAATATTTTATTCAAACTGTGGTTTCAAACATTGTGAATGCTTAAACCTGTGTAATGCACCAACCTTTGTGTTGACTTGATTTACATGTTTTCTCAGGACGCTAAGGTACACAAGCAAGCAGGCATGGACTAGGAGATCGAGTCGCATGCATGTTTTATATTTCTGTCAATTGGATTTGAACATTTGAAACTTTGCTTTGTAATTTACAGTTTTCAAACTGTTATGATTGTTTATGTTTTATAAACGCTTCCGCAACGCTAGAACTTTGATATTACAGTTTTAAACTAAAGTATGTTTTGAAATTCATATAGAGGTCTTCGTTATGTCTAATGATCTGAGATCCTGGTTTGTCACGTCCCAAGCGGTATGATTCCGTTAGTTGAAAATTGGGGGTGTGACATTCCACCACCACCACCACCGCCGCCGCCACCTCCGCACACTTCACCTCCTCAGGACCCGAATCCAGAGTTGGATCCCGCTACCGTGGCATTAGCCACCCTACTGAGCAGTCAGCTGACTAACCAGCTGAAAGAGGTGATTCCGAACATGATCAACCAGATTCAGAACCCCAACAATAATACCGGCCACTCATGAGGAGAAGTTAGTGGAAACACTAGCACTACACCTAATTACTCTTACAAGTCATTTGTGGGATGTAAACCGCATAGCTTTAGCGGCACTGAGGGCGTTGTTGGTCTAATCCAATGGATTGGGAAGATAGAGACTACTTTGCATATTAGCAGTTGTCCCAAGCACCACAAGGTTCGCTACTCTGCAGGGTCATTCACCAAGCGATCCTTAACTTGGTGGAATTTTCAGATCAAGGCTAAGGGGAGAGAAGAGGCAATGGCAATGCCATGGGAAGACTTCAAGACCCTGATGAGAAATGAGTTATGTCCCAATAATGGGCTACAATGGATGGAAACTAAACTATCCAGCCATGTGATGAAAGGGCAGATCATATGAGATATACTACTTGCTATCATGAGTTGGTAGCATTGATGCCGGACATGGTACCAAGTCTAGAAAAACAGATTGATAGGTACGTAGGTGGATTACCAGCCTGCTTACAGAGTTTGGTGATTGCAGCAAACCCTGTCACTTTGGAGTTAGCTATTAGTCTGTCAGGGAAACTTACTGACGTAATGGTAGCATCTGGGACTCTAAAAAAGGAACCAGATATAAGCAAGGGAAAGGAAGAATCATCAAAGAAACCCCACCATCATCCCAAGAAGAAACAAAAGTCATCAAGAACTATACGATAGCCACCCCACTCATTCAAGTAGTAGCTGCACCACAGAACCCCAACAAGAGACCATACACTGGCACTTACCCTTTGTGTGCCAAATGTCAATACCATCATGCAGCTAGTACTCCCTGCAAGCACTGCACAGGATGTGGAAGAAAAGTCCATTGGGCCCAACAATGCAGAATGGCACCTGCTCAAGAAGTGAACAGTGCTTCTTTAGCTCTCCCTCAACCCAACAATCTGAATCAAAACAATGGTGGATACTATAACTGTGGCGAAGCTGGTCACTCTTCAAGGAATTGCCGAAAGTGGATGCAACCGGCAGCACAAGCACCTTGTGGAAGACCTTTCGCTTTGGGAGCTCCAGCTGCTCTTCAGGACCTAAATGTGGTCACTCGTACATTTCTTTTACATGACATTTATGCATCTATTCTATTTGACACGGGTGCGGATCAAAGTTTTATCTCGGCCGAATTTGCATGCCAACTTAATCATGTTGAAGAATCTTTAGACTCCCCTTATATCATTGATGTAGCAAATGGGAAACGAATCACAGTTAGAACAATATTTAGAAACTGCCCATTAACACTTAATGGCCAAACATTCACCATCGATTTGATACCGTTGGAGTTGAGTAGTTTCGATATCATTTTCGGGATGGACTGGTTATCTCTATAGCACTTAGTCCTATGGGGTAGCTTATGATATAGTCTAGGTTATTAAACATTTGGTTTTTCATTGTTCTCTATAACATTGGCTCTGATATGAACATGTCACACCCTGCGCCGCGTGCGGAATCCACGGTGCGGTGACAACTATTCGATTGTCAGTTGATTCAATGCACAAGATTAATGAAGAACAACCATAATGAAGAACTAGGTTTCATATGATTAAAGTAATGTTTACAGATCATGTCTAACTACCAAAAGAATACAACTAACCGACCTAAAAAATAATGTTTACAAAATAAGAACAGACAAAATAATTAAGCAATAAGGATTTAAATGAGTTTCTAATGCATCCTATCTTGTTTCTTGATCTTGTTCTATCTTAAACTAGGTCACCTTAGTTGTTCAGGTCTTGTACCTTGCTTTGATCACCTGAAATATGTGAAGAAAATCTGCCAACTACAATAGCAGTTAGGGAGATACATAGGTTTAAATATAGTAAAAGCATATAGTTTATGTATATCAAAATATAAATTCAAAAAGTTAAACATTTGTAAACCTATGAGTGTAACCTGTATAAATCCTGAATTTGACAACCAATGAATCATGTATAATACTTACTGTATATAAATTGAGTTTCTAAAAATATGGAAAAGTAGTAACATGCTGATGTAACACAAACTATCATCAAGTATATCATAGTGTCATATTAAATCCAAGTCCCAAAATACGTTTGGAGTTAGGAAAAGATTGACTAATAAAAAACACATCCCATGGTAATAAAGTTGATTAAAATCAACTATATGTTACTGAGATTGTGTGCAATATAATTTAGGCTGTTAAAATTAATTGACAGCTAACTCATATTGTTAAGTCTACACCAATCCATCTTTGGCTAAAAAGTTAATTAAAGCCAACCTTGACCCTGGTGTAGAACCCGTTTCCCCTTGTTGTGATCACCCAGTACTAACGATAAACAATTGCGTGAACTCACGCTTAGAGGCTAAACTGTTGGCTTCTAACCCTTGAGTCCTGATGTGAATGATTGCGTGAACTTGAAGTCTTCAATCCAAGAATGGTGATTTCAGCCCTTCAAAATCGTGATTATAGGCATACATGATATGACTATGTTTGTTTACAAAAATTCATCCATGTTACATATTTTATTTTGATAATTGTAAACAACTTGTACAAGAGCGTGCAATAGATTAGGTCGTGTGACATGACAAGACATGACTAGGTGTCTTATATCCAAAGTTTATGTTTTAAGTTTACAAACATAAGCCAAACATAACTTATGAGTAGTGAAAACCATTTAGAAAGTAAGTTGGAAAATAGAATTCACATGTTCCACCCCAAAATAATTCCAAAGCAGAAAATAGGGGCTATGTACTTAACTTGAATGTTTGAGATGTGTGAGGAACAAATGATTGATACACGATGCTCTCACTTGTTGTTGATATGTTTATTTTACTCAAAACCTAATATGCTAACATGGTTTGTGTAATTGTAAGTTAAGTTTATTTCTTGTTAAAGACCGTATGTTATTTGAACCACTTGTGTTTTAGGGACTTTACCTTCCATACCCATCCTTAAACTTAGTCCATAACCCTTGTGTCAATCTATAAGGGTTTATTATTTTACTTAGATTTTATGTTCTTAAGAAACTTAAATCTAAGTTTAGTTAATACATCATGAAATAAAAACCCATCACATTATGCATAAACTTATACATAATGTATTCTAGGTTGTATCCATGATGTTAGAAATGTAAAATTTATAATGCCCTTGTTTGGTTTAATAATTATCCAGTACTTATAACCATTTAAGTTATAAACAAGTTGGACTAAGTTTGGATGGGTTAAAGTCAAATCCAAATCACTAAGGATCGGCCAAGCTTAGAATCGCCCATTCCCGACCTTTAGTGATTCATCGATCCATCTCTAACTTGTTTATGATTGTTTTTTACTCATTTTAGGTTCATGATACTTGAATGGGGTCGGCTTGTTAATATCGACATATTATAGTCTCGACTACCCTGCCTTTCGTTGAACTTATCCCATCGAATCTATCCGTATCGACAGCATACTCAGCATCATCATTCTTGGGCCATCAAGCCTAGTAGTGTTGAAGAAGGTTTGTTCAATACCAATCCTTGTAAAACTTGTTAAGTTCGATGGAAGAACAACCACTTGGTGTTCATCCATCGATACTAGTCAGCCCAGCTCTTTCCCCTTCGATACTAATTTCCAGCTTAACCCAGGACCTTTCCAACCTTCTAAACTCTAAGTTGGTTGTCTCCAACTATTTAGGATTCCAACATGGTTTGTTTTATCAAGGTTTTATTGATCCTAAACTGGTTCTTTGCTTCACAACTTCTGGGTTTGAGAAAACCCTAAATTCCCGTACTTCAAGCTCAAACCTGGATCAATCCTTGTGTTTTTAGCTCCGTAGAGACCATGATCTCGCGATTTCGTCAAGAAACGAGGGAGATATCCTTGTGTTCTTCTAGAGAGAGAGAGAGAGAGCGCAGAGAGAGTTCCGATTTTTGAGAGAGGGGGGGACAGTAAATGCTGGTAGGTTAAGCTATAAATGAAGTGTTTTATGGTTTAAATACCCCCAGTGGTTTCCCGCGTGTTCGAGCTCGTTCGGTTTCGCGTTTAAGCTTTTTGTTACGTAAAATACGAAACCGTTGCGTTTTCATTAAAAATGGTTTTGTATAATCATTTTGTGTTTTATTGGACGAGTTTCAGAATTTTAAAAATAAATAATACTATTTTACGAATTTTGTTATGTTCGTTCGTTTCGAACCGTAAACGAATACATTTACGTGCATGCCCGTAAATATATACGTTTTTGGTTGTTTCTTGTATTTATTAATGTTTACTCGTAATTATAAGTTCGAAATAGATATCTTTATGGATCGTCACCCATAATGATACCTAGTCTCCCATACATATTACGATTTTGGTTAAATAGTTTATTTCTTTTACTATTCGTATGTACACTGCGCACTAACAGTATCCCAATATATCAGACGCAGTTTATGCATAGGGCATACGTAGAGTCCGGCTACCTGCCTTACCATTCGGCAGCCCACTACTGTTTCTATATATTACAATAGTGATATTACGTAGTTTATTTGAAAATAATTAAATAATATGTATCAACTTAAAGACTCACGAAATAATTCCTAAAACGTACGAATGAATGTACAATGACACCATGATTGTCTGCATACATGGACTGTGATTGCATAACATAAATGATTACATTGTGGATATGTACTGATCTTACATATATTAAATCTTTTATTGAATACTATGTATGCCTTTGATACATAAGATTATCTTAAGACAAATACAACATCTGCTTTTGTGCGAATTTAGATAAACGATTTTTGGTGATTAATATAGAGCATTGACTTCCAAATGCTTTAAAAAATACAATATATGGTTTTCTATTGAAGATTAATTCATATGGAGTTTATTATTTTCTTTGAGAATTCTTGTTCTGTTTTGCACATAACATGCATTATTCACTGCTTTAGCCCAGAATGTAATAGGAAGATTTGAATATGCTAGAATAGATCGAGCAGCTTCAAATTAATGATTTGTTCTTGCGCTCAACAACACCATTTTGTTGAGGATAGCAAGTAGCAAAAAATTGTCTATCAATTCCTTTCTTAGTGCAAAACGAATTAAAAAGTTCATTTCTAAATTCTGTTCCATTATCACTTCTATGGTATTGACTTTGAAATTTAGTTGATTTCTAAATTCTGATCCATTATCACTCTTCTTTGCAATAAATAAAACCCAAGAAAAACATGAATAATAATCCACAATGACCAGACAATATTGTTTCTTTCTAATGCTTAGCATAATTGTTGGACAAAAAAGATCCATGTGAATCAACCGAAGAGGCTCAGAAACGGAGGATACGTTTATGTCACACAATGTTGTTTTCCTTTTAAACATGCATTGCAATGATCTTGACAGAAAAATTCCTTCTGAGGAATACCTATGACATGACTGGCTTTAACTAACTTGTTCATATTCTTGAAATTTGTATGACCAAGTCGTCTATGCCATAATTGTGACTCATCCACAGATGCCCTTGAAATGGAACAAATTTCTTTAGTGAAATCTACAGAGCAATTCATATCCATAAGATACACATGAATTTTTCTTGGATTTCTCAGCATTATCCATTCTTCTGAGATAACAAAACTAGGTTTTACTATGATGTATTCAGTGCTAGTAAAATGTGTTGAGAACTTATTATCACAAATTTGTGATACACTCATTAAATTATATTTCAACTCAGGAGCGTAACTAAAATTCTCAAAACTAAGTTTTCCATTTGTTACAGCTCCAATTCCTGTAACTTTTGCACCTTTATGGTCACCTCCAAAACCAACATTTGGACCATTAACACTTTTGAAAACGGATAACTGAGAACAGTTTCCTGTCATATGCCGGGAACAACCACTATTAACATGCCATATATTTCTTGGAATTTTTGATTGTCCGTGCATATTTAGGAAATTCAATTAGAATTTGGAGCACAAGCCACAATGGTCTTGGATTGTCCTGAAGCATCAAGGATAGATAGTTTTTTGTTACGATAATCCAGTTGGGTCAAAATTTTTAGGTGTTGAAGATCCACCAATCATACTCTTTTCTGCAACAGGTTTCGACAGTTGTTTCTTTGTGGCTGTCTCAGATGAGACACTTATAGGGTGTGATACCTGTGGTAATTTGATTTGACCTTTGGTGTTCACAATTGGTGGTTGATCAACAAAAGTAACTTTCTTTAGAGATACATATCTTGAATCAGACTGTTAAAAGGATCTACCATTGGATTTATTCATCAAATCTTGATTCTTGATAAGATGAAAATCATAATAAAATTCATCATCACTTTGCCTTAAGTGATCTAGTTATTGGAGTGTGCAAAGGATTTAATGGGTTCATTTAATTTCAGAGTCTAATGTGCTTTTGGTTTTTGATGATGAAAAGATGGAGGAATCCAAGAGCTTCCTTTATAATAAGATCTTCCAAATTTGTCAAATTATGTATCTAGGATGTAATCACTGTAATAATCTTCAAATTTTGAATTAAAGATTTGATTTGAAAATTCTCTTGATTGACTGGAACCTCTTGACTGTCTGATGTTAGGACTATTGCTTCTTTTAGATCTCAAACATTGTTTCCCATTTTGAAATTTTGGCTATTGATTTTGTTGATTAAAATAACATTCATTTGTTGAGTGATTTGATTTTCCACAAATTTTACATTGAATCTTTTGAAAATTTTGTTTCTGAGAAATGAAAGACATTTAACTCGAGGAATCATACAGTAAATCATCTTGATCGATATCAAAAACAATGTTTTTGACAATTTTCTTTTTCTTTCCTCTTCTGGTCTTTTTCTTTTTCTTTTCTTTTTCACTCTCATAAAATGCTGGAGTATTTTCATTATTTGACATGAGAGAAACTAAGTTTGTTGAAGCATTAGATTCATTTTGTTTAGATTTCTTTTTCAGGATTGAAACAGATTAAAAATTTTTCATTTCTTAGTATTCCTTCGTTGACAAATTTTTGCAAAGGAATAGAAAGATTTCCCTGGACTTTATGAGAAACATCATAGGATAAAATTTCTATTGATGTTCCTGAAGTATGTTTTAAAGAGTCTGTTTATACAAAAGTTTCAATCATTTGAGGTTTAATATGGATTAAAGCCGATTCTTTGATTTTATTGTCTTCTTCCATAGTTATTTTATCACAGACTACTTCTTCCAAAGGTTTAGGAATAATTGGATAGTATGATTGAAAGGAGGAGGATATCCTAAAGCATCTGTGAGTTTGGTTTGAATCTGATTGTGTAAAATATTTTGAAGAACTTTGGATGAAGACTTAAATTTTTTCATTTTGATTTCATTTAATGAGAGATCATTCTTAGCTTGAGTAAGCTTAGCAAGAAGATCATCTACTTGAGCTAGTAGTTTAACATTTTCAATTTTAAGTTTCTCAATAACTACATTTTGAGCTTTTACTTTCTTATCACTGATTTGATATTCTTTGATTAATTGAGAATTTTTTGATTCTACTTCCTTTCCCTTATCAATTAAATCCTTATTATGACCTAGGTACCCTTGAATAATTTATTTGCATTTTCCAGAACAAACATTTTAAAGTACCTTTTGAGGCCTCTCTGTTATATCAGCGATTAGAGCAAAATTTGTGTGCTGAACATCCTCTACATCAGAGCTCCAATCAAAATATTTATCCAGTTGAGATACTACAGCGTCGATGAAGGAATTCTTGCTTTTTCTTGATTTTGATTTCCAGATTGACTTTGATTGGGTTTCTTTTATCATTTAAGTTGTCATTTCTTTGAAAACTTTGCATTGTCAGTTCTGAATTTTGATTACCTGAAGATGAAAATCATTGATTATGCGAATATCGTCTTGATGAACCAGAAACATTGCATTCTTTTAAAAAATGACCATATAAATTACAATTGTAACATCTGACTTTTGATTTGTCAAAACCTGCTCTTGAATCTTTGTTGAAAGACATAAGACCTCTATTTTTGAAAAATCTTTTGTTTCTTATAGCAACCATAGAAGTCTGCCATTTAAGATCCATTTCATCAAGATCAATAGGATCAAGTTCATCAAGACTTAGATCTGCTTTAGATAAACTGCCACTCAAATAATCTTGATATGTAGAAAGAAAGGCAACACAGAAAGCCTTTTGATCAGCAGATTTAACTTTCAAACTTACATCATCACTATCTGACTCAACTGTTATTTTCTTCTGAGTGTATCATTTTTCCTTACTTACAGAAGTTCCCTTTTTAGTATTTGAAGGAACAGGTGGATGAGCAATTAATCCAAATTCTTGATTTTTAGTTTCTTCAAGTTTTTGGTCAATCTCTTCACTCATAAGAGCACTCACACCAGGAGAAACTTTTGTGAATGTATAATGATAAATTTTAATTCTTGAATTGTTTCTGCTACTTTCATCAATAGTCATTGCTTCAATATGGGCTATTAATTCATCAACCTTCATGGTTCTGATATTTTTTGTATTCTTGAGTATAGCCACATTGTTTTTCCATTCTTCAGGGAGATTATGCACTAATTTCGTGTTCAGATCATGATTTTCATATTTTATTTCATTTGATTTAAGTTCATTCACCAAATGAACAAAACAATGTAATTGCTGAGTAACAGTTTCTCTAGACAAATGACAAAAAGGTTCAAATTTATATTTCAGCTTATCTTTTCTCGTTTATTGTAGTTTTGTACTTCCTTCAAACATTACACCAAGAGCATCCCAAAGAGATTTAGAAGTTTCAAATTCTTGAACACACATAAGAATTTCAATAGGAAGACCCATTGTAAGAAACCTATAAGCTTTAGTATCTAGTCTGATGTTTCTTCTGTCTTCTTCATCAGTTATAGAATTTTAATCAACATATATGCTATGATAATCATCAACTTATAAGTTGACAGGTACAAATGGACATTTAACTATTGAATTAAATAACTGTGGTTCACTATAACATAAGAAATTTTTGAATGTTAACTTCCAGTGTTTGTAATGTGTTGCATTCTTAAGAACAAAAGGTTTTATTCCAGAACCAATTTCTTGATTACTAGCATGTGCATTTGAATCAATAATTAATTTCATAGTTTTTGATTAAATAATGCAAAAAAAAGGTTTTCAAATTAGAAGAGATTAGTATATAGAATTTATCAAAATCGCTTAGAACATAATAGTCGATCAATCATTATGATGATCTAAGCAGAAGTTCTTTTCGGATTTTCAATAATTTCAAAGATCCGATAAAACACACACAAACACCAAGAACACACAGTGAATGATCTGGTTTACAAATTTATATCAATCGTGTAAAAACACCTCAATGATCACTTCTAATGATTAAGAGCACAAGGCTCTGATACCAATTTTCAGGATTGGATAAACTCAGGACAGTAACAGTTGAGGGTTTTCTAGCACTGAGTGGCGGAAACAAACAGGTCATTAATTGACTTACATATTGAATGCGAGTATTAATTGAACTGTAAAAAAATTATCAAATTCATTCTTCATTAAAGATCAATCATTTTACAAAGGAGCTTGGATCAGGAAACATGATTCCGATCTGTTTCTAAACAACTTTCCCTCTCTAAAGCTTGGTTGCTGTTGTGTGTGCATTCTTCCGTTGCTATCGCTAACCCTAATTCTATTACATCACTTTCTATTTAAAGGCAATTTAGGCCCATAAAAACAACATAATCAGGGCCCATAATACAATGTAATGAACAAAAGGGCTATGTGGTCAAAATAGTCTCTTCAGTATCTTTGGTGTCATTCCTTGTCAGCATCATCATCAATCTTGTCAGCATAAGCATCAACCTTGTCAGCATCAGTGGATAGAAGAAGAAAATTTTCAAGGCTTGAAAGCACTGTGAACATTTGCGAACATCAAGTTACTTATTCGCAAAGTTCATAAGTTCAGATATTCATTGATTCATTCGTAAAAGCTTCATCTTTAGTGAACATCTTCATTTTCAGAAGGCATCAGGTACTTCAGAGAACTTTTCTTCATATCTGCAAGCTAAACAAAATAGAGTTAGAAAGTTCAAAGTTGATCTGAGTGTGCACAAGTTGAACATTTGTAAATGTTCTAACTGTGCAACACTTATTTATTTGAAAATGGTCTGAGTGTGCACAAGTTAAAATTTTGTAAATGTTCTAAGTGTGCAACAGTTATTCATTCACAAATGATCTGCTTGTGCAAAAGTAGAACATTCGTAAATGTTCTATCTAAGCAACACTTATTCATTGGCAAATGATCTGAGTGTGTACAAGTTGATCATTCGTAAATGTTCTAACTGTGCAACACTTTTTCATTCGCAAATGATCTTAGTGTGCACAAGTTGGACATTTGTAAATGTTCTAAGTGTGCAACAATTATTCACTTGCTAATTTTGCATTATTATGAAATATTACCTGTGAGCAATAACATCATTCGTAGATAATGTTAAATGAGTTAATACTACAATATGTCCATCTGTTCTATCATAAGAATATAAATATGACAGTATCTTATAATGAACAAGTTGATAAACAAAAATTAACTATGCTATAATATAAAATAATTTTGGACATAGCATCTATCCTTTTTAAATATCCAACAACTTCCTTGTTCCATGATTTTTAATGCATATAAATTTTGTGAAGGCTTCAAACAATTGTGAAGAAAAGATGTCTAACAAGGTTGATAATCTTGTTTTTAATGGCACCCAGGGTTTGGGTTTAGGAGCTTATCAGTAAAACATTCACCTCAAGTCAAACCCAAACGCCCAAACTCCACCAAGCCTCAAGACAAGGGAAACATGTTATTGTCGATACGGACACACCTTGTATTCTTTCCGTAAAACAATCAGAGCCATCCTCAATGTATTTGAAAGATTTTCAAGACAAAAACACAATCTCGATAGCAAAGTCATCTGAGGCTTCAATACCTAACAATGCAACATCAACAGACCTTCCAGATAAGGTGAATTTGGATTTACAACGTATTGAAATAAAGATCCTCGACTCTTTGGGTCAACACAAGTCTATTAAGGCTTGGGTACCCAATTTCAACTAATGATTTGTGTTTGTGCAAGTTGCCCCAAATGCTGCTCTTAAAAGCACTTGGATTGTTGATAGTGGGGCATCAAGGCACATGACTGGAGACTTATCTCTTCTTTCAAATGTTAATCCAATTAGAGTAGGATATGTAGCTTTTGCAGGTGACAAATGTGGTTTTATTACTAGTGAGGGAATTCTTTCAAATGGACATGTCTCGTTTGATAAAGTGAAGTATGCGAAACAGCTTGAAAATAATCTTCTATCATTGTCACAAATCTGTGACAAGATATACAGAGTCTTGTCAATGACTCTTAATGTCACGTTATCAAGAAGGATATTGTCATTCTTGAAGACTAGATCCTGATGTCAGCTCAAAGAAAAGTAGCATATGTATGTTCTCAACATGGCCACAGCTTCAACTACATCTTCTATAGCTTCATGTCTTATGTCTAAGTCAACAGAGAAAGATTCTGTCCTTTGGCATAAAAAGATGGGTCTTTTGAGCTTATGAAAGATGAATCATCTACTTCACAAAAATCTGGTTTTAAGGGGTGAGTTTAAAGAATTTCAAACTCTCTAATGATGCATCTGATGAGAGAAGGGAAAGCAAACCAAGCAGTCTCACAAACTTAAAAAATGTCACTCAATTACTGTTCCTCTTGAGCTTCTTCACTTGGATTTGTTTGGTCCTGTAAGCTGCAAGAGCATTGTTGGAGATCAGTATTGTATGGTCATGACTCTATAAGCTCATGATTCGAATGTTCAGAGCAGATAATGGAATGGATTTAAGAATGAAAACATGGAGACTTTTTGCAATCAACGAGGAGTTGCGCATCAGTTTAGTGCTCCATACTTCCCTCAAAAGAATTGAGTTGATAAAAGAAAGAACATAACTTTGGTTGAGGCTACTAGAATGATGCTTGCTAAATATTCTTTACACATTCAGTTCGAGAATTAAGAAATTGCCAATGCATGTTATACATTGAAGCGGGTACTTATTGTAAAGAGACATGGGAAGACTTGCATTCAAATACTTCACAATAGAAAGCAAAATCTTCAGTATCTTGAACCATTCGGTGCTCCATGAACAATGCTTAAGGTATATGAGCAAGGAAAGTTCAATGATAAGGTGTAAGAAGGCTATATTCTAGGGTGCAACACTCCCAATGAATGTGTATATAATAGATCATCTCACACTGTGTAAGAGTGGTACCATGTTGATGTTCAAAAATATTATATGCCTTTTCCATTAAAGGGTCTAGATTGGAGGTTCAACTATTCTGATCTTTTTGATTCCTTTAGTATTCCTCCCAAGTATTAATGACGATTTTGCAGTTCAAATGATGTACGATGCACAAAATGCACCTGATGAACAAGTGCAACGTTCATCTGTTATAGATAACTTGTAGACAAATGATGACAATTCTGACTCAGCTGATCTGGACTCTCAACCAGATGCTGTCAATCAAGATCTTGATAATATAGTTCTTGCTCTTGATTTTGGAGAAGTAAACTTCTGTGCACAATCATGATTAAGGATGAATAATGGGTTGACGTGATGCAGGAAGAACTACTTCAGTTCAGGAAGCTTGGAGTTTGGCAACTTGTTGGCAAACCAAAAGGTGCAAAAGTGATTGGCACTAGATGGGTTCTTCGCTGCAAACATGATGATCAAGGGATTGTGGTTCAAAACAAGGCACGTCTCGTGGTGGAAGGTTTTATACAAATTGAGAAATTGACTATATTGAAGTGTTTGCACCAGTTGCTCGCCTTGAAGCAATCAAAATTTTCTTAGCTTATGCATCCTACAAAAGATTCAAAGTTTATCAAATGGATGTTAAGAGTGCTTTCCTTCATGGTGTGATTAATGAAACTGTGTATGTCAATCAACCTCCCGGTCTGAAGATCCATTAGATCACGACCAAGTATACGAGTTTGAAAAGGCTTTATATGGATTACCCCATGCTCCACGAGGATGGTATGAGACACTTTCTAGTCCCTTTCTGAACAGGGGGTTCAGAAGAGGTGTCATTGACTGCACTTTGTTCATTCCAGAAAAGGATGGAGATTTGCTCTTGGTACAAGTAATTGTGGATCACATCATCTTCAGATCTACAAATGATGTTCTGTGCAAAGAATTTCAAACATTTATGAAAAACAAGTTTGAGATGAGTTCCATGGGAGAGATGAGGTTCTTTCTTTGATAGCAGGTGGATCAGACTGAGGCAGAAATCT
Organism: Mikania micrantha; assembly: GCA_009363875.1. NCBI lineage: Eukaryota > Viridiplantae > Streptophyta > Magnoliopsida > Asterales > Asteraceae > Mikania > Mikania micrantha. Next base: position 35,697,717 of record CM018681.1, read on the forward strand.
TTATTCATCAAACCAAATATGTTGGTGACATAATGAGTTGCTTCAATATGTTTGATGCAAAACCTACTCGTACCCCACTAGCTCTTAATCACGGGATTACTCCAGATGAAAAGGAGAAGGTAATTGATGCTGCTCTGTATCGAGGAATGCTCGGATCTCTACTGTATCTCACAGCTTCTAGGCCAGACATCATGTTTGCCTCTCGTTTGTGTGCGCGTTACCAATCTAAACCAAGAATATCTTATCTTATTGCTGTGAAAAGGATTTTTCGTTATCTGAAGGATACCCCAGATCTAGGATTATGGTATCCCGATGGTGTTAACTTTTAACGTCCTGCTTATGGTGATTTGGATTATGGTGGATGCAAAAGATATTACAAGTCAACATCTACGGGGTTTCAGTTCTTTGGCAAACGTTTAGTTACATGGCAGTGCAAAAAGTAGACGTTGGTCTCTACTTCTACGTTTGAAGCTGGATATATTGCTGCTGCAAGCTCTTGATATCAAATCATCTGGATTCAGCATCAACTGAGGTACTATGGGTTAAATTTTTCTAACACTCCTATTTTTGTTGATAACACAGGTGCCATAGTCGTCACTAAGAATCCATTTCAACACTCAAAAACAAAAGACATCGATATTAAATATCACTTCATATGTGATTATTTTGAAAATAAATTAATCAATGTTCTTAAAATTTACACCAACCACCAAAAAGCCGATCTTTTTACTAAAGCTTTCGATAAACCTTGATTTCTATATCTATTATCGGCTAATGGGGTTATTCATAAAGATGAAGTCACTCCTAACACTGAGTCTAACTAATGATCATCATTTTTTATTTTGTTTTTACCTTGTGCTGTATATAGATTCTTTTGCAATTTCTTATATATATATCCAAAAACCCAACAAGATTTTCTGTTTTAGGTTTTTAGGTGGAGAAAAAGTATCACATTGAAAAAACCAAAAACATTAAAAATTTGATGTTGATACATTGTTTGTCCCTAGTTCATTGTAATTTTCTTCTGTGATTGTACAAAGCATATATTATCATGAAATCGAGTACTATCTATTCCTTATTTATGTTTGACATGTTTAACCTTGATTTTATTTAACAAGCTGACCATTCGTGTGAATGAAACTAGAAATTATTTTATTCGTAAGAATGAACGCCTAGCGAATGACTTGCTCTATCGAATGTGTCATTAGTATGACTCATTCGTATTACAGATTATTCTTCTGTTGTCATTCGTGCAGAGTAGTCACTAGCGTGACTCATTCGTACGAATGACAACAGAGTATATAAACCAGACAAACATAATGTTTAAGGACCTTTGCTCATTCTCTGTCATATCTACCTAGATTTCAGCACCTCCCTGCATCCAACTTTGATTATTGGCCCGTGGTCGATCGTTTCAACGCTAAAAGTCGATTCCCTGTCATCGGTTGATCACACGGCAAGTTGATTTCGATTGGAAAACCCATAATAGGATTCCGCACTTTTCGAGTGGCAGTCGTCTGAATCCGCAAGGAACCGTCGCGTTTCCGGGGTCCTACAAAGTGGTATGAGAGCTTTGGCTCTTAATTCTGCTTAGTTTCCCTCAAATTCACTGATTTTGTTGCTCTTTTTGATAAGTTTCTACAAAACCCTGTTTTATCATCACAGAAAGTCCACTTTTCAATGCTTAAACTTGTGTTTTAGAGTTTCTTTTGCCTAAACGTTAATTCACAAACCTTAGGAATACTGTTTTCAAGATGTATACCAATTTTGGTGGTGTAAATCGGCCTAAAAATGAAGTTTGAAGGATTTCCTTGCTGTTTAAATTCCAGATCATACGAATAGCTAGTCAGACGAATAGTTATTTAGGCAAATAGTCTCTTCAAACGAATGAGTCATCCATTCGTTTGAATTTCACTCGAATAGCTCACCCATTCGTTCAAATTTCCTAAAAATAGCCTACACATTCACCCATTAGATTCATCATCCGTCTTTCAGAACTCTCATTCGCATCACCAGGCCATTCGCCCTTCATAGTCTCATACGAATAGTCCTTATTCGTATCAGTTAGCTCATTAGCCCCACAGATCTTTTGTGTCAGTTATCTCATTCTCCCCAAGACTTCATTCTACTTCCCATTCACATCAAATCCTTACATCCGTACCCGTTTTTCGTACTGATCATTCTCATTTGTACCAGGGATCTTCAATTTGTCTAAGTGTCAAATCAACTTGGTTTCACTAAGATGGATTAGTTTGCATTAATGGCCAATCAAAACCACATGTTTCAGAACCTTTTACTTACTGAGACGGAGACAGTGAACTCCAATAAAGCTCCAAAGATACTATCCTTAGATGACTATCCATATTAGAAGTATAGGTTTGAGATCCACATCAATGGGGTAGATACTAATTTTTGGATGATGATTGAAGGTGGGTAATTATGTGACACCCGGCAATTTCAGGTAAATCGCAACTCTTACATTCTTTACATTTCACATTCATACTTGTTGCATTTCATCTAGTTATGTTTAATTAGATGAGTTGAACACAAACAACTACGAAACGATAGTTCGTGGAACTATCGAATCGTACATTGCGCATTGGTTTTGGAAACCAAGTGTGGCAACCACAACACTAACACAAAACAATAGTTCGGGGAATTATTGAATTGTGCATCACACGTTGATTAGGATTAATCAAGCGTGCGAACACTTCGTTAGTCACGAACACAAACTATCAAAGATAATTCAAGGAATTATCGAAACACACACACGAGTCTCACGAACGTTGGTGATCAATCAAACTTATATATTATTACATGATTATGTGCTAAACATATGTTACGTGTTTAGGATAAACGTTAGAGATCAAGTACGAGCGAAATCGTATCAACGAAATCGAAAAAGAAAGAAGTGGACTCATCGCGGTACGCGATGGCCCCTCTGCAAAAGGCTCCGCGGTAGGCGAAGTGTAACACCCCGACCGACGGCGGAATCATCGGGATGCCACGAGGGATGTGTAGATTGTTCACAAGCTCATGGGCATCTAAATCATATCATCATATATCATTTAATCAACCACAATAATTACACAAAAATCATGTTTATCATGAATCAAGTATGTCAAATACACAAAAGATTTAGTTAAACTAACTAAACTCTAATCGCCAGAAATTTAGTTAATTAACTAAGTCCAAGGTCCTATATGATGATGATGTCCAAAATAGAAGAGATCCTCTCTTCATTCCTACTTGTCTCCATCACCTGAAACATGTAAGAAAATCAAGTGTCAACTACAAAAGTAGTTGGTGAGTAATCATAAGTTTTTATATTTAAGAATGTTTTAGTAAAATGAGTTTGAAAGTTTATGCTTAAAATGGTTTTATAAAATGCTTTGTTCAAAACGAGTATAAAACTTATGATCTTCTTGAGAAAATCCATATGAATACCTGTATGAGATAATCCAACACACATCCATCAATTCAACAGTCAAACACATACACAATCACATAACCATATCACCAAATCAATCATAGCCAATCACAAATAATCATAATCAAATATAGGCAATCAATCCACAACAAATCAACCAAACTCAATCAATCATATTCTCAATCCATGTTCGTGACTATACATGATTCCTTATGTATTTAACATAAGTTAGATACATGAATCATGGAGTGGTCGCTAACCACGTGACAATACATGAAGTCAAAGCAATTAACCGAAGTCAAAAGCAATACTTCACGGATGTGGAAACCCTCCACGTGACAATACATGAAGTCAAAACAATTAACAGAAGTTAAGAGTAATGATTCACGGATGTGGAAATCATCCACGTGACAATACATGTAATCTTTGTTATTGACCTAAGTCAATAACAATGTTTACACGGATATAAAGAAATAATAGGTAATCCATTAATAATAATATTTTCAAATGTGAGTATCATATTGATAAACAGGTATTAACCTTGTGTTATCAAAATAATATTTAAACCGGTATACATGTTTCACCTCCGAGTTTTAAAACTAAAACAGTTTAAAGAAAGGGAGGTTATGAGAACTCACCTGAAGTCCTTAGAATCAGTGTTCTCTAATAATGCGCGCTCACGTGCGTATCTCAAGTCAACTCACGAATCTGAAATTATAGTGTGTTCCATAATCATAAGTGTTTACTTTAGATTACTAACGTCCCTTGAACTTTGTTTCTTTAGTCCAAGTTAAGTGTGTAACACTTGATCTCATTATTGATTATTAATAGTTGGGATTTATACATGATAGATTAATTATCTAGTGAGGATAATTCAATTCTACACTCTCGTGTATAATTCTCATAAACATGTATGCTAAGGGGTGTTACCCCTATCCATCCATGATTGACATATTAAATTAGTCAATATGGTTTATGTCTAACATCTAACTTTGAGTTTTTAAGGAATTATCAATAAGTCATTGTATTATAAAGAAATACACATTATATTAAACCTTATAATATGTAATCTATATTATTAAATAAAGGTGGTCACTTGTAACATTCATGCATGGCTAACTCAATCGTCCACCTTGATGTGGTTGTAACATCCAATTCGCGTTATTAAAATTATATTTACGCCTTTTTCATAAAATATTTCCATCATATAAATCTTATTTTACAAAGTTCATTTTAACAAGTAAAGGTGGGCATAAATCAATAACCAATGCATGCATGTTAGAATATATGAGTGTATATGTAAGTGTTTGACTCTAATTATCCTTAATCCTTTTTGTTTAACGGGTTTTAGTTAAAACACACATGAGGGCAGCGAACCTTTAGGGTTGTGGCCGATGGTTCGCCCTCCATGATACAAGGTTCGTGGCTCATGGTCTCAAGGGTTCGGCCAAGAGTTCGGGGCTGCATGGGTTCGACCCTATGTGCACCTAGGTTCGTCCAAGTGAATAAGAAGGGTTCGTGAGTTCCTTAGCAATCCAGGGTTCGGCCAACAGAAAGAAAAGGGTTCGCTGTTGATGTTTTGGCCCAAGGGTTCGCAGCCCATGCAACCATGCAAGGCTCGCCAAGGGTGAGAGGGTTCGTCGGTTAATAGGGTTCGGTCAGGACACAAGAAGGTTTGGTCATAGGAGCTGGTTCGTGGAACTGGTGGTGGCTGAAGGGTTCGGCATCCCCTAGGGTTCGTCACCCTAGGGTTCGGCCCATTTGCTTGTGTTCGAAAGGAGAGGGTTCGGCTATGGCAGCCGCGAACCCTGTGTTTCTTGGCAGCTCACCATCATCACTATTAACCCAGCCTGTTACAAACCTTGCCAACCGTTTCTACTCATTCCTATCAACTCGTTTTGGGATTTCACCATCCATTTAATCGATTTTATCAACAAAAGTTCAAGACCCACGACTAACTAACAAAACCGAAAGAAAACACTTAGATTTACCTCGATCCGTGGCTCAAACGTATGATTTCTTCGTATCAACTTGTTCTCCTTGATCACACGAACGCGTGGGCGCCAAGATCTCGTGAATCCGTCGAGAAACGAGTGAGATATCGTAGAGAGAAGTTGTAGAGAGAGAAAGTGACGGAAATTGCTTTTTAGAGAGAGAAAGGAAGGAGTGGAAATGAAGAAAAAGAAAGAAGATGTCTTTCTTATAACGCGTGTTATCCCCACGTGCTCGGTCCCGTTTTTATCGCGATAAAAATATTATAAATGTCCGATTTTTAACGTAAAACATATTTAACACGTAAAACATTTAAATAATTAGGTTTCGTTTTAAATAAAATGGTTTTTAAATAAATTGCTTCGTAAAATGATTCCGTCTCATTATCGTTAAATAAATTAATTAATAAATAATTTTATTCGAAACGATTTAAGTTGTGATTCCTAATAAACGTTTTTAGTTTTCATTTATTAGATTGATATCGTTTGATAATATTTAATTATCTCGTCGAAACGCGTTACTCGCGTACGTATTCGTAAAGATCGTCACCTTTGCGAATCCGATGCTCGTAACGTATTTCGATTTGATTTATTATTTATGGAATATCGTTTCAGTATATTATTCTTAATAATTATATCCGTGTGAATCGTCACCCACGCGAATTCATTATTAAGTTAATATTTCTGAATTAATATTCTCGTTTAAATGATATCCGTAACCTCACCATCGCGTAATCAATTTTCATTATTAATCATCTTTAATATTATCATTTCCCAAACCATAACCCACTAAGCCAAGTCACTGACACATCCATGATAAACCGAAATATGCATATATATAGGGCATATGTAAGGGTCAGTCGCAACTGCCCTAGCCACCGTCCCACCGCTATTTCGATAAACCATGACCATGGGTCCTTGACTACGTTTAGTAACCAGACTCAAACAAACTCCCAATTCCATCTCAATCCATTCTCAGACCAATAATCCATCATTATCAGTGATAAGTAACCGCGATAAACACTACGGGTCTGTTTAGTTGAATTACAACTAAACTTCCCGTGGTTTACGCGTATAATAAATTATAATCATGTATACCAGTAACAGTGATAATATCAGTAATGTCAATCAATAATTTCATAATCATTCATAATAAATAAATCTCCAGTCGTAACAGTACATTCGTACGGATGTACGGACGTACGGACAACCGAAAGTACAGTGATGTTACAGTCTCCCCTAGTTAAAGGAATTTCGTCCCGAAATTCAACTTGGAGTGACCGTAGTAAACAAATGTGGGTACTTAAGCTTCATCTGATCTTCTCGTTCCCATGTGAATTCTGGACCCCGCTTCGATTCCCAACGTACTTTGACAATTGGAATTCTACTGCGTTTGAGCTGTTTAATCTCCCGATCCATTATCTCCACTGGTTTTTCAACAAAATGCATGGTATCATCGATGCGGATGTCATCGAGTGGTACCTGAAGATCTTGATCAGCTAAGCACTTTCTTAGATTGGACACGTGAAACGTCGGATGCACATTACTAAGTTCTGGAGGAAGTTCCAATTTGTAAGCAACCTTCCCGATCCGTTCAAGGATCTTAAAAGGGCCAACGTATCGTGGAGCAAGCTTCCCCTTCTTCCCAAATCGAACAACGCCCTTCCAAGGCGACACTTTAAGCAATACCATATCCCCCACTTCAAACTCCAAAGGTTTTCTTCGTTTATCCGCGTAGCTTTTCTGTCGACTGCGAGCAGCTAACAGATTGTCGCGGATCTGGCGAATCTTGTCAGTCGTTTCCTGAATAATCTCGGGACCAGTGATCTGCGAATCGCCGACCTCAGTCCAACAAATAGGTGACCGACATTTCCTGCCATAAAGAGCTTCAAACGGTGCCATACCAATGCTCGCGTGATAACTGTTGTTATACGAGAACTCAACCAATGGTAGATGGCTATCCCAATTGCCACCGAAATCGATGACACAAGCTCTCAACATGTCTTCCAGTGTTTGAATCGTTCGCTCCGTTTGACCATCCGTTTGAGGATGATAAGCAGTGCTAAGATCCAGTCTTGTTCCAAAGGCTTCATGAAGTGATTCCCAAAATCGTGCCGTGAAACGAGCATCACGGTCCGATATTATGCTTAAGGGAATACCATGTCGGCTAATGATCTCATCAATGTAGATACGAGCTAACTTCCTCACAGGATAAGTTTCGCGTATTGGTAAGAAATGAGCCGACTTGGTCAATCTGTCAACAATTACCCAGATACTATCTTTACCGTTCGCGGTCCGTGGGAGTTTAGTAATGAAATCCATGGAGATATTCTCCCACTTCCACATCGGTATTTCTGGTTGTAGTAACAATCCCGAAGGTCGCTGATGTTCTGCCTTGACTTTAGCACAATTAAGGCACTTAGACACATACTCAGCAATATCCTTCTTCATTCCAGGCCACCAGTACAAGCCCCTAAGGTCTTGATACATCTTATCAGCACCTGGATGGATTGAATAACGAGACTTATGAGCTTCATCCATAATCAGCATCCTAAGATCACCCCTGTTCGGTATCCACAACCGATTCAAGTAATACATCAAACCGTCATCCTTAGTTTCCAATAAGATTTCAGCCCCGCAAGACATCTCATTTTTCAAGTTATCTTGAGCTAATGAGTGTTGTTGGGCTGTGAGAACATCATTACGGAGATTAGTGTACACTCGGACACTATGAATCTGAACTTGACTTTTGCGACTAAGCGCATCTGCTACTACATTCGCTTTACCAGGATGGTAGCGAATTTCACAGTCGTAATCATTTAACAGTTCAACCCATCTCCGTTGTCTCATGTTAAGCTCTTTCTGATTCAGAATATGTTGTAAACTCTTATGATCAGTAAAGACTACACACTTAGTGCCATAAAGATAGTGTCTCCATATCTTCAAGGCAAACACGACTGCACCAAGTTCCAAGTCGTGTGTGGTGTAGTTCTTTTCGTGAATCTTCAATTGTCTTGATGCATAAGCCACAACCTTTCCCCGTTGCATGAGAACACAACCGAGACCTAGGTTGGATGCATCACAATAAACCACAAAATCATCATTTCCGTCAGGCAATGTCAAGACCGGAGCATCACAAAGTTTCTGCTTCAAGGTCTGAAATGCCTCTTCTTGCTTTGGTCCCCACTCGTATGGCCTATTCTTTTGAGTCAAAGCAGTGAGAGGGACAGCAATCCTGGAGAAGTTCGATATGAACCGCCGATAGTAACCGGCGAGTCCAAGAAACGATCGAATCTCCGTCGGTGTCTTCGGCGTACTCCAATTCTTCACAGCATCAATCTTTGCAGGATCCACGTGAACACCGTATTCGTTGACTATGTGTCCCAAGAATTGAACTTCTTTAAGCCAAAATTCACATTTAGAGAATTTGGCATACAGCCGCTCCTCTCTTAGGATCTCCAAAACCAACTTAAGGTGTTTCTCGTGTTCTTCCTTAGTCTTTGAGTAGATCAAAATATCATCAATGAACACTATCACAAATTTATCCAAGTATGGCCTGCAAACACGGTTCATGAGGTCCATGAAAACCGCAGGTGCATTGGTAAGGCCGAAAGGCATTACCAGAAATTCATAGTGACCATATCTTGTTCTGAAAGCTGTCTTGGGAATATCATCATCATGTACGCGAAGCTGATGATACCCAGACCTAAGATCGATTTTTGAAAACCATGCCGAGCCTTGAAGCTGATCGAAGAGATCATCGATACGCGGCAGTGGATATCGATTCTTGATTGTAAGTTTGTTCAATTCGCGGTAATCGATGCACATTCGGAATGACCCGTCCTTTTTCTTGACAAATAGGACCGGTGCACCCCATGGCGAATGGCTCGGGCGAATGAATCCTTTGTCAGTCAGCTCTTGTAGCTGGCTCGCCAATTCTTGCAACTCCGAAGGCGCAAGTCTGTAGGGAGCTTTGGCGACTGGGTTCGCACCAGGTACTAAGTCGATTCGGAACTCAACTTGACGTTCTGGTGGAAGACCCGGCAAATCATCTGGAAATACTTCTGGGAAATCTCGTATCACTGGAACATCTTCAATCTTCTTTCCTTTCTCTTTCTTCTCCACAATATGAGCTAAGAATGCTATACATTTCTTCCTAAGGTACTTATGTGCTTTAGTGCAAGACATCAGCTTAAGACCTTTACTAGCAGTTTCTCCAATTATTCTCAAAGTTTCACCCGAAGCTAAAGGAATACGAATATATTTCTCATGACAAACAATCTCCGCTCTGTGGGTGGCTAACCAATCCATGCCTATGATAACATCAAAGCTACCAAGATGCATAGGTATGAGATCAATTGGGAAAACGTGATCATTTAAGTTCACCGTACATCCAACTATAATAGTGTCAATATCAATAGTGTTTCCGTCAGCCACTTCCACGTTAAACGGTTTATCTAAGTATGTACGTGTTCTACCAAGCAAGCATTCAAAATCATATGAAACGAAACTCCTATCGGCACCAGAATCAAACAAGACAGATGCATAAGAGTTGTTGATCAGAAATGTACCGTTGACCACATCCTGGTTGGCTTGAGCAGCTGGAGCATTCAACTGGAAAGCCCGGCCTCTTGCCACCCTTTGATTATTTCCAGTCAACTTTGGGCATTGATTTCTGAAGTGACCCACTTCACCACATTCATAACAGGCTCTTGCCTGTGCTTGAGGTACCTGGCGAACGGGTACAGCTGGTATAGGTTGTGGAGGAGGAGCTGGCAGTGCAAGCGGTGCATGTTGCATCCTTTGTGCTTGCAGTGCACTCCGACAGACGTTAGCAAAGTGACCAAATTTGCCACAGTTGTTGCAGACGCGACAAGGCAAATTTGGTGCGTGATGATAACGGCAGGTATGACACTGAGGAGTGTTCCCAGTGAAATTCCTGGCAGTTGAATTGTTTGATGATTGCTGCGCAGACTTTGCAGCAGGTACAGTGACCATGAAGTTCCGATTCTTTCTCTTCTTGTTGCTGCTTTTGGACGAACTAGCAGCTTCAGACTTGACTTCAGCTTTGACTTCCTTTGTAGCAGTCTTGGTGTCAGTCTTTTTGTGTCCCTTCCGGGTAAGTGTTCCATTCCTAACGTGATTATCAGTAAGAGTTGCAGATAATCGGATTGCAGCCTCCAGTGTTTTGGGATTACTCCCGTAGACCGTATCCTGAATCTGTACCGGCAGCCCGCCGATATATTTCTCAATCGCCCTCTCCAAGGGTGTCACCATATGAGGCACTAGCAGACTATACTCATGGAATTGAGTATTGTAGATGACGTTCTCGCCACTATCTTGTTTGAGTTCCCAGAATTCAGTCTCCAGTTTCCTCATCTCGCTTCTAGGACAGAATTCAGTGGTCATCAGATTCTTGACCTCTGTCCATGTCAGTGCTAAGGCAGCATCCACTCCCCTAGTTCGTTTTTCCCCATTCCACCAAGTCAGTGCTCTCTTTTGGAAAACACTGGTGGCATAGCGAACTTTCAGATTCTCGGGACATTCGCTGTTGATGAAGGTGTTCTCCATACTCTCGAACCACTGCAGCAGACCAGTGGCTGATTCAGCACCCGTAAATTTCAGGGGATTGCAGGAATTGAAGTGTTTGAACGTGCAAGTTGTCTGGTTTGCACCACCTCGGTTCTGATTAATGTTCTGGTTAGCCTGAGTCAGTTGGCTCACCAATCCAGAAATAAGTGTAGCTAACTCTTGTATGCCGGAGTTGGCATTACTGTTGTTAGCATCCCCATTGTTCGAGTCATCTTCGTTGTGACGGCGAGGCGGCATGTTTCTGAAGGAAATAGAAACATGTTACTACCGTTTACAACGTAAGTTATACAAACAATGGTCAAATGAGTTCGTTTAAACAGTTAGGATTACATATAGGAATTATATTTATTTCCTATCTGTTATTAAACTCATAGTGTCTATAAATTTCCCTAATATTATTCTAAGTGTCCTGGTTGGTCATAACTAGTGTTAACTAACTATTCCTAAGTCCTATACATCCTTCACCCTATACTAACACTGACAACCTCCCAATGCAATGCAACAGGCTTATATATAGGGCATATGCAGAGGTAGATCGCAATCTCCCCTACACCGTCCCACCACCGTTCCATTGCACCACGATTATGCCCTTGTTAGTGTGTAGAGTGTGTCATGCATTTCACCATAATTCTCACTTCACAAACCTTATCCTTAGTAGGATAATTTTGAGTGAAGTGATCTCTAGTTCTCTTGGACAATTAGGTTCGCCTAATGTCTAAGTTCACCTGACATGTAGGCTTACCTATTCCTAACTCACCTAATGTCTAAGTTCACCTGACATTAAGGTTCCTCTAACTGTCTAAGTTCACTAAATCAATGTCAATCTCAATGTCAAACTCATCAATGAGGGTTCATATCATCACAAAGTGCTCTTATTGTCACTAAGTGTTCATATCCTCCCTATAGTTTATTCTCATCAAGTGTCCATACCATCACTAAGTGTTAGTATCATCACTATGCGTTTATATTATCATCAAGTGTCTATATCATCACCCAAGTCCATATTCCATCACTAATCGCTCATATCGTTCATTAATCCTATGCACCCTACGTGTCCAATCCGTATGTTTTTATAAGGGAATTTATAAGTATTTATCAAGTGTGATCATCCAAAGTGTCATTCCAAACCAACCTTAACCAACAGACCATCAACATTCATCTCACAATAATTCCTAGTAATATCCTAAGTTCCTGACACTGACAGACCCCCGATATACTACAAATGGTATATGTATAGGGCATATGTAGGGGTCAGTCGCAACTGCCCCAGCCACCGTCCCACCACCTTTGTAGTATACCACGAGTATGTCCTTGTCTGGTGTTTACAATATAAACAGATAATTCCTAAAGCAAATAATTCATAAACAATTTATTTCCTAAGCAAGTAATTTCCCAAACGGGTAGTTCCCACATTCTTCAATACTGACATCCACCTAATGTACCGTAAATGGTATATATATAGGGCATATGTAAGGGTCAGTCGCAACTGCCCTAGCCAACGTCCCACCACCTTTACGATACACCACGTGCATGTCCTTATCGAATCATTAGGGCACACATAAGCAAGAAATTAATAAGCAGCATATGTAATCAGATGTATATCAGAAGTTCAGTTAACATGTAATAAACACATAAGCATGAAATCCTGAGTATACTAACTAGTGTATGAAATTAATTCATACTAGGGTATCCTACGGTTATAGACTAGGTCAACCATTTCTAGTAACCTAATTCCCTATAACCCAGGCTCTGATACCAATCTGTAACACCCCGACCGACGGCGGAATCATCGGGATGCCACGAGGGATGTGTAGATTGTTCAAAAGCTCATGGGCATCTAAATCATATCATCATATATCATTTAATCAACCACAATAATTACACAAAAATCATGTTTATCATGAATCAAGTATGTCAAATACACAAAAGATTTAGTTAAACTAACTAAACTCTAATCGCCAGAAATTTAGTTAATTAACTAAGTCCAAGATCCTATATGATGATGATGTCCAAAATAGAAGAGATCCTCTCTTCATTCCTACTTGTCTCCATCACCTGAAACATGTAAGAAAATCAAGTGTCAACTACAAAAGTAGTTGGTGAGTAATCATAAGTTTTTATATTTAAAAATGTTTTAGTAAAATGAGTTTGAAAGTTTATGCTTAAAATGGTTTTATAAAATGCTTTGTTTAAAACGAGTATAAAACTTATGATCTTCTTGAGAAAATCCATATGAATACCTGTATGAGATAATCCAACACACATCCATCAATTCAACAGTCAAACACATACACAATCACATAACCATATCACCAAATCAATCATAGCCAATCACAAATAATCATAATCAAATATAGGCAATCAATCCACAACAAATCAACCAAACTCAATCAATCATATTCTCAATCAATGTTCGTGACTATACATGATTCCTTATGTATTTAACATAAGTTAGATACATGAATCATGGAGTGGTCGCTAACCACGTGACAATACATGAAGTCAAAGCAATTAACCGAAGTCAAAAGCAATACTTCACGGATGTGGAAACCCTCCACGTGACAATACATGAAGTCAAAACAATTAACCGAAGTTAAGAGTAATGATTCACGGATGTGGAAATCATCCACGTGACAATACATGTAATCTTTGTTATTGACCTAAGTCAATAACAATGTTTACACGGATATAAAGAAATAATAGGTAATCCATTAATAATAATATTTTCAAATGTGAGTATCATATTGATAAACAGGTATTAACCTTGTGTTATCAAAATAATATTTAAACCGGTATACATGTTTCACCTCCGAGTTTTAAAACTAAAACAGTTTAAAGAAAGGGAGGTTATGAGAACTCACCTGAAGTCCTTAGAATCAGTGTTCTCTAATAATGCGCGCTCACGTGCGTATCTCAAGTCAACTCACGAATCTGAAATTATAGTGTGTTCCATAATCATAAGTGTTTACTTTAGATTACTAACGTCCCTTGAACTTTGTTTCTTTAGTCCAAGTTAAGTGTGTAACACTTGATCTCATTATTGATTATTAATAGTTGGGATTTATACATGATAGATTAATTATCTAGTGAGGATAATTCAATTCTACACTCTCGTGTATAATTCTCATAAACATGTATGCTAAGGGGTGTTACCCCTATCCATCCATGATTGACATATTAAATTAGTCAATATGGTTTATGTCTAACATCTAACTTTGAGTTTTTAAGGAATTATCAATAAGTCATTGTATTATAAAGAAATACACATTATATTAAACCTTATAATATGTAATCTATATTATTAAATAAAGGTGGTCACTTGTAACATTCATGCATGGCTAACTCAATCGTCCACCTTGATGTGGTTGCAACATCCAATTCGCGTTATTAAAATTATATTTACGCCTTTTTCATAAAATATTTCCATCATATAAATCTTATTTTACAAAGTTCATTTTAACAAGTAAAGGTGGGCATAAATCAATAACCAATGCATGCATGTTAGAATATATGAGTGTATATGTAAGTGTTTGACTCTAATTATCCTTAATCCTTTTTGTTTAACGGTTTTAGTTAAAACACACATGAGGGCAGCGAACCTTTAGGGTTGTGGCCGATGGTTCGCCCTCCATGATACAAGGTTCGTGGCTCATGGTCTCAAGGGTTCGGCCAAGAGTTCGGGGCTGCATGGGTTCGACCCTATGTGCACCTAGGTTCGTCAAGTGAATAAGAAGGGTTCGTGAGTTCCTTAGCAATCCAGGGTTCGGCCAACAGAAAGAAAAGGGTTCGCTGTTGATGTTTTGGCCCAAGGGTTCGCAGCCCATGCAACCATGCAAGGCTCGCCAAGGGTGAGAGGGTTCGTCGGTTAATAGGGTTCGGTCAGGACACAAGAAGGTTTGGTCATAGGAGCTGGTTCGTGGAACTGGTGGTGGCTGAAGGGTTCGGCATCCCCTAGGGTTCGTCACCCTAGGGTTCGGCCCATTTGCTTGTGTTCGAAAGGAGAGGGTTCGGCTATGGCAGCCGCGAACCCTGTGTTTCTTGGCAGCTCACCATCATCACTATTAACCCAGCCTGTTACAAACCTTGCCAACCGTTTCTACTCATTCCTATCAACTCGTTTTGGGATTTCACCATCCATTTAATCGATTTTATCAACAAAAGTTCAAGACCCACGACTAACTAACAAAACCGAAAGAAAACACTTAGATTTACCTCGATCCGTGGCTCAAACGTATGATTTCTTCGTATCAACTTGTTCTCCTTGATCACACGAACGCGTGGGCGCCAAGATCTCGTGAATCCGTCGAGAAACGAGTGAGATATCGTAGAGAGAAGTTGTAGAGAGAGAAAGTGACGGAATTGCTTTTTAGAGAGAGAAAGGAGGAGTGAAATGAAGAAAGAAAGAAGATGTCTTTCTTATACGCGTGTTATCCCCACGTGCTCGGTCCCGTTTTTATCGCGATAAAAATATTATAAATGTCCGATTTTTAACGTAAAACATATTTAACACGTAAAACATTTAAATAATTAGGTTTCGTTTTAATAAATGTTTTTAAATAAATTGCTTCGTAAAATTTTCCGTCTCATTATCGTTAAATAAATTAATTAATAAATAATTTATTCGAAACGATTTAAGTTGTGATTCCTAATAAACGTTTTTAGTTTTCATTTATTAGATTGATATCGTTTGATAATATTTAATTATCTCGTCGAAACGCGTTACTCGCGTACGTATTCGTAAAGATCGTCACCTTTGCGAATCCGATGCTCGTAACGTATTTCGATTTGATTTATTATTTATGGAATATCGTTTCAGTATATTATTCTTATAATATATTTTCGTGTGAATCGTCACCCACGCGAATTCATTATTAAGTTAATATTTCTGAATTAATATTCTCGTTTAAATGATATCCGTAACCTCACCATCGCGTAATCAATTTTCATTATTAATCATCTTAATATTATCATTTCCCAAACCATAACCCACTAAGCCAAGTCACTGACACATCCATGATAAACCGAAATATGCATATATATAGGGCATATGTAAGGGTCAGTCGCAACTGCCCTAGCCACCGTCCCACCGCTATTTCGATAAACCATGACCATGGGTCCTTGACTACGTTTAGTAACCAGACTCAAACAAACTCCCAATTCCATCTCAATCCATTCTCAGACCAATAATCCATCATTATCAGTGATAAGTAACCGCGATAAACACTACGGGTCTGTTTAGTTGAATTACAACTAAACTTCCCGTGGTTTACGCGTATAATAAATTATAATCATGTATACCAGTAACAGTGATAATATCAGTAATGTCAATCAATAATTTCATAATCATTCATAATAAATAAATCTCCAGTCGTAACAGTACATTCGTACGGATGTACGGACGTACGGACAACCGAAAGTACAGTGATGTTACACGAAGGAAAGCGGGAGTCGAGACTACCGAATCCTATCGCGGTACGCGGTAGAAAATTTTGATCGGCCTCCCGGTACGCGAAGGCCATGCGATCATATTTTCTTTATAATCAACCCCATATCATTTCAGTCGGATTCTTTCAACCATCTACACCGATTTCTCTCATCTTCCAGCGCTGAACCCTCCTAAATCAGCTTTGAACCTTTGATAAACACTTCCTAAGCCACAACTTGCATCCTTGGAAGATTTGAGGACATTGGAGCTACAATAGGAGGTCTTTGGAAGCTAGCAACACGCGAGAGGACCACTTTCAACTATTTCCAGGGCTTCATCCTGCTACCACTCGAATCTTGCATCTAAGGTAGTTTTTAAATGCTTACATAGTGTTAGATCGTCATGCAAAGGGTTAAAACCCACATGCAACTCCATAGGTTATTGTGCACAAAATCGTTGGTGATTTTTTGAATAGATGTTATAGATTACTGATTTTAATGTTTAGAAATGTTGGAATTGAGTTTTGATTAAGTTAGGTGATTTGATGATGATTTGGTGCACTTGCCATAAAAGAAACTTTTATGTTGCAAGTCTTGGATTTGTGACGATCTAGACATGTTAGACCGTCTAGATGTTGTTAATGTGTATTGGAGTGTTTAGAAACACATTGGAATATTTGATTTTGTCAAAAACGTGGTTTTATAGAAACTTTCTCTAAATGGAAACTTTTAGAAATCAAAGAGGGCTTTTGATGTTTTTGAAAGATTTGACGAACTTCGATTATTGAAATATGTTTAGAAATGATTTCTAAGCATATTGGAAACCTTGATTTGTGAAAACGAGTTTTTAAATGGTACTTTCCAAATAAGGAAACTTTATTTGGGCAAAACGGCATAAATGGCGATTTATGCGCAGATGACATGTTTTAAGAGTTTAAACAAGTTTTATAAACATATTGGAAGTTATTAGTTTTTATGAAATGGAATTTCATAACCACACTTTCCTAAATGGGAAACTTACTAAAAATGGTAACTTATGTGACTAGAGTCTAGATGCATATTAGTGTCTTATGTGTGTCAAGGCACATAAACAACAACAATCGTGTCACCAACGATTCGTCAAGTCTCACTAGTTAACACACGCACTCGGTTGAGCACACCGACACTTGGAGTTGTATGGGATACAACACAACACAGAACACATACTCACACCTATATGGTTATAGGTGCATACTAGCAGGTGCTAGTTTCGCAAG